>OZ030378.1:1200000-1502612 GCA_964023945.1 Ectemnius cavifrons
ATTTGGGAATTTAAGTAATAACGCGTCAAAAAATTATAAAAAACTGTCTAAAGAATACTGAGTATAAACGAGTGCCTCTTTTTTCGCTTTCCATGAAAACATTCTGTCACTGTGTTCGATTATGTATGCAGACTCAAGAGAGAAGTAAAAGAAAGCTAGAATTTATCGGCTTCGCTATTTTCACATTAATTTGTTTCTACTTTCTTTGTAGTTGTCCAATTGAATGGCAAAAGTAGAAACAAAGTACTTCGCTTTGTTGCGGATCCGTACCCATTTTACATAGCGGATTCCTTTGAAAAGATTCAATAGGTAAAAGTTTGAAATCTCCAATGATTACGTATGTGTTGCTAATGGCAATGTCAGTAGTGAGGGTTAGCAGCCAATGGTTCGCACTTCTCGGTCATCGTGACGCACGTGTTTTCTAACACAACCAATATCAATTTCCTATATTTACAATATTAATACAAACGCTTTAAATTAAAATGATCGACGAAAAATAAATTAACAAAATAAATCAATCAACTTTTATCTCTTAAATCTATATTTCGAAGAATTTTAAAATTTATAACTCAGTATTATTATTTAGATCGTCTATATTTGCAAAAAATTATATTAAAAAAGACTAAAACAGTCTGACATTCAGCTAGGATTGACTGTTCCAGTCTTAAATAGAGTTGCATCTTGAATGATAAATTATAAGTGTGCTTTGCTCGCTCAACGAGCACACTTTCAGGAGAGTTTCATTCAATGCGTATCTGCACATGATTGTGAGTTGGCGTGGTAGTGCCGAGAGTGGTCCGTCGTCGTAGTCGTCGTCGTCGTGCCGATTACATAGAGCGCACCGTGGATTACATCTTCCCACCGTGCAATACCCACAGCCCACTTACCTACATTACTCTCCTTCTATACCAGCCGACGTATCTGACTCCCCGCACTCTACCCGTGCGAGTAAATCACCGAGACTCTTCCTCCGGAAGACCACGGCTAGCTGCCGGCTCCGTCGTCCTCTTATCTTCGCGGTTTCGGATTCCAGACACGATCGTTCCTCGCTCCAATTGTAATTTACGATTGGGATGCTTCGACATTTATTGGAATATAAATGGAACAGTGATCACTAAGTGACAAAAATAGGGGTTGAACAATGGCATTGGAAATATTTTGAAACAGATCCTATGTATGGCTTCTTCGCGCAATTACTTTCAATCGTTTTGTAGCTTTTAAGGTATAAAATTATTGATGAATGGAGATTGCTTATATTTAATATCCGTAAGTGTATGCTTTAAGATAACAAGTGGGACGTTTGATCTTCCGCGTTGGATCGAGTACAATTGGAGGCTAATCTTCAAGGCTGATAATAAGTTTAACGTAGCGTTTCTAGGAACGGTGCCTCACAATCACTACTTATCCTGGTAAAGGTGTAATCATAATGTCATCGTGTATATAGAACCTTCACAAGAGCTTAATACTGGATTTGCAATTCAGGTGGAGGAATATCACTGATCTTATCGCTCTCATTTGCACCATTTGCATCATAGGCGCACCAACGCTTCCCGTTTCTCAGAGAAGGCGCCCGCTGAGTGTACTAATCTCACGTACTTCTTTCTACTTTGCTCACTTTCCTCCGCATACTTTCCTGTCCCCGGAAGATGCGTCCACAAAGTGTAGAGAGACGCTGTTGCGTGAGAGACACTCTCCATCTTCCTCACTCATCCTTGAGTGTAGACAGTCGCGTGTACTTGAACTTGAATAGCTGGCATTATGACTATCGCACCTGAAATGGCACATCGAGCTCGAAGAGAGTTTCATTCAATGGGTGCCTCATTAGAGAGTTGAAAGACTCTACTATACCTGTTATCTTCGTTTCGACATTTCTGCCTTATTATAAAGATACTAATAGCAAAGCTAGTTTCTTTCCCACTACTTTGTTCTGCAGGTTTTCAACACCTTGGATACAGCGATATTTAACATTTCATTTGTGTTCTGGAAATTCATGTTTTCACTGTGTTTCTTTTGATTTACAGGTCCTGCAGACCTTGTTGGTGGTGGTCTGCATTTTGAACGTAACATGGTCCCTGAATCATGAGCGCGATTCACAGTTTCTCAAACGAAACCGGCGGATAGCTTTGAGCGAATATTTAGTACCACCACCCCCACCACGCAATCATGCACCAGCAAGAGCAGGAAGATATGTTAGTCCCCAATTGCCTCATCCACCACCACCACCACCCCAACCACAGCTACAGGAATCTCAGGGTTATCTTTCCAGATTAATGGGATGGTTAAATCCATTTAGTAGCACACCTCCATCTTATGGACCTCCGCTTCCACCTCCGCCTCCTAAACATCTTCCACCCCAGCATCCCCATCCTCCTCAACCATATCCTCCTTATCCAATTTATCCTCCACTCACAGACCCCCGACCGGGAGGACCTCTCGGCCAATACAATGGTCCATCACAACCACCACCGTACCTCAAACAACCTCCGCCAAATAATTTTAATAATCATCACAAACCGAAGAACTGTAATGCCTGCAACAAAGTCCCATGGATCCCAATGCAAAATACAGACTACTTCAGGAAGGAGCCATCATACGATGGTCATCATAACCAGTGGAATCAGAATAGACCAGTCGAGATTCCTTATGATAATCACCACGCTCCATCTGAAGAAGTTAGAGCTCCAGATTTTGCTCAACCGCAATTTGCTCAAAATGGACAACCTGGTCCTCTTCCAAACCCTCAATTATATCCTGGACCGATGCCCCCGTTATACAAGGCTGGAGTATTTGCAGCATCTGGTCCATCCTCCAGTGGAGGCAATAACTTCCAACAGCAAGCGAGTTTGTCCTCCGAAGTTATTATTAGCACCAACTCTTATCCCCAAGTTGAGCACGGCTGGACCCAAGCTCAACAGGAAGACCAATACTTGCGGAAACATAATGATCTAGCTGCTAGTGGAACCCAAGTAGATCAGGATTCAAAAATCGAGGATCCAAATTATCATGACCCTGTTCCGAATTCGGGATTTGGGAATGTATTGGACTATGTTTCGCATGATTTGGGCCCTTCCGGAAGCCATGAAGCTTTCCGTTTTGATAATACGCATAACAATTTGCCTCTTAGTACTAATACGGAGCCACCCCCCACCATTTCCAGTCAAATTCATTACGAACAATCGCCGTTACTGGATTTGACAAAAAATGATGACAGTCAAGGGAACGTTGAACTAATCCCTCCTACGAATTCTCCACACATCAAACTCGAACAATTCTCTGGCGATTTTGCCACCGTAACTGCGAACTATTACGCAGGAAATGAAAATGATTTGCATCAGAGTCAGCTGGAGTCCACTGGCACAACCGCGTCCTACATTTCCGCGGATCGTGACGCATTGGGGCTGGCATCTTCTTTGATAGATGCCGACTTCTCGCCAACTGATACTAAAACTCATGAACGAACAGCTTTAAGTAGCTTGGTGGGAGGAAGGCAAGATAATTTCTATATTCCACCATCTGCTCAAGAAGAGGAACATTCATCAACCGGTCTTGTGGACAAATTATTAAGGAATGATAGTGCGGATTCCCGAAGTCCACGTACGGGTTCTGAGTATACACGACAGGGTGCCAGTTCATTAGCGAAAGGAGCAAATGGTGTCACAAGAAGTAAACAAGTAAGAAAACTAGGACTGATATATTAATCTAAGTCTTTGGATGATTCATTGGATCTTCATGAAGATCATCCGTGCTTCGTAACTAAAGGTATTATTGTTATAGGTTCAAGTGATCATTCCATATACATCCCAATACACCCCTCTACCCTTTCAACCCTCCTTCAATGATTGGAATATCAATTATAATATCGAAAGAACCCAACCCCGAAAGGTGCCACCCTTGATTGAGCCAAATACTGATAAGTATGTTGGTCAAGAATCTCGGCCCGCAAGTAAGTTCATTTCATTTAATATGTGTCATTAGTTCTATCTGCAGCCATAAAAGCGAGATACGACCCCGATGCTCGTAATTCTTTGTAATTTGGCAAGTTCTGTTGCAGCTAACAGAGCAAATGGAACGATAGACGTGCGCCGACTGCAGAAGAACATCGACAACTGGACCATTCAGGTGAGAGAGGTATTACGGCCAGGACATTAAGATAAAACTGTATTTATAACTGTGCCCCAGAGGTATTCAGCATCTTCTTTGTAATTAGGAGTACTCCAGAGCTACAACTGCCAGTACCCTCTTACCCAGTTCCTCCCACCCGCATCTCCTTCCTTCGAAGAAGATTCCGGACGAGTACTTGACAACAACGGAGTCTGTTGATCAGAAGGACAAGCATGCCGGGTCTAATGAAATTGTTAAAGTCTATTCGTTGGGTGGGTTTAGTTTCAACGATGTGGAACATGAGGGCTCAGCGAGCGATCATGTAGAGCAAACAGTTAAACTGGTGAGTGAAAGTCTAAAACACTCTTGCTCATATTTTATAGGAGCCTTCCTATTAACACTATAAATTCTTCTGACAATTCCTGCTTTAGAACAACGAGCCTCAGAACGCTGAACGGTCCAACAGCAGTAAGGACACGCAGAATAATGAGGATGCAGTTGCAAAGGTCTACCCTACGACCTCTGATGAACAGGTTTATGTCGTAACGCCACTGCCCGTGAGAATAACGACTCAAGCTTTAAACAGAGGGCACTCCAAGTACGAATCGAAAGGAGATGCCACGAAGAAAGCAACAACGATCGACTTAAAGAAGTCCAAGGGCAGTCTAGACAAATTTGAGGCGATCGAAAGAGCTTATCAGGTATTGCCACAAGCGGTGAACAGTTTGGCCATTGCCTCTACAGGGAAAGAGGATGTGCCACTCTGGGGTATAATGGAACATGAGGAGTTTGCTGCGTTGCATCATAATGATGACGAACATTTCGATAAGGACATTGCTGATGGTCCTGTCTTGTATTCCGGGCATTCGAAGGTAAGGACACTAGCAAGACGTAGATGCCCTTAGTCATCTAGAAGAAATATCGAGACTTAAAAACATTTAAATGCCCTACTTAGGTGTCGCATGCACGCAGACGATGACGAAGCGGAAATCTACGAAAACTGGTGCTATGACGTAAAAAAGATTTAGATCATTGTTTAAATCTTCTCAGTGTGCCACCAAATTGAGAAGAGTTAGCTCGGGAGAAGAACGCGTGGCTTTCATACTCTTCGGCGTTCTTCTGCAAAGTTTCACTAAGGCCAGCGTTCCATGTGTAAATGTTATCATTAGATAAGTCATTAATATAGGAAGTCTGACTAAGTTAATGAGTAATTTTATACAAAAAATAAAGTTGTTTTTATACTGGAACATGCTTTTTCTCTGTAGTTTCTGCTTTCTATAGACATCCTAATGTCCCAGGTTTGATATCCGACTCTGTTTGCGCGATTTTTTTTATTATCTAATGTAAATTATGGTCAAATATTTAATTTTTTTCTCTAAAAACGAGGTTCTGTTTTTGTACGGCTTTTAAAAAAGTTCCAAACGTCTCATCCTCGATAGTATAGTGGTAAGTATCCCTATCAGTCTCTCGACTCGAAAGTGCAAAAGAATATTAGTGACCATAGTAAAGCTCAAGCGAATACAAGCAATACCACAGCGCGTGGGGCAGTTAGAGGTTATCTCTAACACCACGCGCTGAAAACCTTACCGGACAAATGGAAGCCATCCAGAAAAATCGACCGGACGGATAAAGGCAAGCTAAATATTAAGGCATTGCATATAACTCTGGAAAAAATCCAGGTTATAATGAATAAACAAAGCGAGGCGGAGGGGACTGCGTCCCCAAGCGAAGGCAGCGACAACAACTCCCACAACTCCCACGAGCTATTTAAGTCGGTTGACTTCGAAAAGGGTAAAATTAAGAAACCTAAGAAAATTAACCCAAAACCCAACATAATCTCACGAAGTAAGAGCACGCCAAGCACGCCTAGCTCAGAAGCCCACGCTGCCCAAAAAGTCTCCGAAGAGGTTAACATAGTCAATATTGACAACAAGCCATCCTATGAGGATTTGGTGAAAACCATCAGCAACCTGCAAAACCAAATAACTGAACTAACTAAACAAGTTCAAGAAACTCATACAACACCCAAACCTCAGAGACCTCAAACAAGAACTAAGTCTCATCAAGATATCAAGACAAACAATAGATTTGATATCCTTAGTAAATGTGCATCAGAAACTGAGGACATGGACACTTCGGAAGAAGAATCAACAGCAAGACTCAAGTCCACAACGGCACAGATGCCACCACCTAATATGGACAAATCTAAAGCCGTTGCGACTCAAAAGATGCATCAAGTAACCAGCACCCTGGAAAAGCGCAAAGCCACCAGCCCACCAGCGTTGGATGACGGATCAAGCAATTCTAAGAAACCTAAGACACCACTAAACCGTAACTCAAACCTGAGAAATGCCATGGGAGCACCATCACAAACAACTAGAATAAGTAAACCTCCGCCCATAATAGTAAACAACAAAACCTCTATGCAAATAATTCAGTTACTCTGTAAACAGCTTGAAAACTTTACCATAAAGAGAATTAATGACACAAAACTAAGACTAGACACTAGTAATATAGGTGAATACAAATTGGCTTGTTCCATATACAAAGAGAAGATAGTAGAATTTTACACATACACTCCCAAACAGGAGAAATTCCAAACCATACTTCTCAAGAACCTGGAAGGTAAATTTGATACGGATGAAGTATTATGTGCTCTCCAAAGAAGCAAGGTAGACAATCTGAAGTTTATAAGCGTCAAATACTTTACAACAAAAAGAGCTACATCAGAGAATAGAATACTCCCTATCTATATAGTTCAATTGTCCCCTGATAGCAAATTAGCTAATATAAATAAAATCAAATTCATACTCCATTGTGCAATACAATGGGAGAAATTCAGAAAGAAGGATAACCTTCAGTGCAAGTGTTGTCAGAGAATTGGCCATGCAGCAGCCAACTGCAACTTAAGTTATATATGTGTAAAATGTAACAAGCCACATAACCCAGGTGAATGCTCACTTCAAATTAATTCAGAAACCCAGAAAGACAATGAGACAGACCCATACTGTGTAAATTGTAATCAATATGGACACCCTGCGTCCTACAGAGGTTGTCCCAAGCTAAAGGAGTATAAAACACTGCAAAATGAAAAGAAAAAAATAGATCTGGAAAAGAGGGAAAAGCGTATACAGTTCCTTCAAAACACCATACGCCTCAATATTTCATTCAGTCAAATAACAAGGAATAACACAAACCTTGCACAAACAAAAGCCACCCAAAGCACTGATCCACATAGTACTATCCGGTTTAACCAATTACAGTCACATGCACCAGTGAATAACACTAATAATAATCTAAAACAAATAATAGCACAAACCATTAGAGAAGAAATGGGAATCATTACAACCCTCATTAGTGAGAACTCAAGAAAAATCAATTATATTGCTGAGGCATTTAATATTAAATTTGACTAAGCATAGCAAAAATGGCCAACTCACAGAAAACATCTAAAAACATAAGAAATACACAACTTCATATCATATCAATAAATGTAAACTCCATTATTACTTTAGAGAGAAGAGCTTCACTTCAAGACTGCCTTAATAAGGAATCCCCAGATTTAATGCTATTGAGCGAAACAAAACTAAGCAAACACCACAAAATCGCCTTCGTAGGATATACAATGATTAGAACGGATAGGATCAATACTAAACAAGGCGGTGGCACCGCCATTCTTATCAAAAAAGACATAAATTTCAAAACAATTAATACAAGAAATATTATTGATAGCATAAGTTTCGAAGCTACCATTATACAGTTAAAACTTACAAACAATAACCAACTCTACATAATAGCAGCCTACGCCACAAGTAATTGTAAAAAGGAGTTTATTTCTGAACTAAATCAAATATTCTCATTTCTTAAGCTAGATAACTTAAACAACTACTATATAATGGCAGGCGATCTTAATGCTAAGCATATCAATTGGAAAAACACCATTAACAATAATAGAGGAACATCCCTGGTTAATTGGCTGAACGAAAATGAAATAAATTACAGAGTAGTGTTACACAGCTCCGAGCTCCCTACCTTTCCGAAATATATATCATACCTCGACGTATGCATATCAGACAATAGATTACAGTTCCTTAACATGACTGATAATAGTTTATTAAAAACAATGGAATATGACAGCGACCATCTAGCACTAGATTTCACAATAGACATATCTGATAGGGACCATCTAGAAATAGAAAGGTCGCCACCCTCCAATAGATACAACTTTAACCAAACTAACTGGGCACAATTCAGAATAAAATTAGAAGAGAATGATAACTTCACGCTGCCATTAGATAGGAATATGTCTTACCAAGAAATTGATAATATACTACCGTTATTAAATAATGCTATCACAAATGCAATAGAAGCATCCACCCCTATAATAAACACTGACTACAGTACAACGGATAGATACATTTCCCACAAAATCAAAAAACTCAGAAAACGAAAAAATAACTTGATAACACAAATTCATAACCTAACTAACTTCAAAAACTACAATAATGACAATGACCCAATAATCAGATCACTCAATAAACTTCTCAAAGACATAAGATATCAAATCAAAAATGAATTTCAACGATCTACAAATAAATACTGGGAAAAAAGATTATCTAACCTTACTGCCAGCAGACCCAAAGAGCTGTTTCCTACCATCAACAGTGTATTCAGGACGAAAGAAAAAAGTTCGATAGATGAATTGAAAATAAATTTAGAGAATAATAATAGGTTACTTGAAAGAGCAAATATCAATGTCCCTAATGCACACAAAATAGATAATTCTATTATCATAACTGATTGTCAGGATAAATTAAATATCCTCGGTGCCCATTTTGAAGCAGTCCATGTGCAAAATACTAACCTTGGGAAAAAACAACATTCAAACATAGTGAATAACAAGATAAACGAGCTTAAAACGCAATGGGAATTAGAAAACACTACCAACACTTCACTTTGCACATTTAGCGAGCAGAATCCAGCTCACCAACCAACATTTGAAATTGAATCGCTAGACTATTTCACCTCATACTATGGATTAAAACACAAAATCAGTAAGCTGAATAATAAAAAATCTGCAAGTTACGATCTAATCCCGAATATTGCCATCAAAAATTTAACAAATAAATTCATCTTACATTACTCTATAATTTTTAATAACTGTCTGAATCTTGCATACTTCCCCTCACAATGGAAGACAGCAAAACTTATCGCTTTGCAAAAAAAAGGAAAAAACCCTAATGACCCGTCAAGTTATAGACCTATAAGCTTACTGTCCAACTTAAGTAAATTATTCGAAACGTTAGTAAATGACACAATAAGTCAATTCAGCTATGCAAATAATATTATACCAGATTACCAATTCGGCTTCCGACGTAAACACTCCACAATTCATGCAATTAATAAATTTGTTTCGGATATATGTTGGTCAAGAAACGCAAGTGACTGCGTGGCTGCTCTATTTATAGATCTAGAAAAAGCGTTCGACACTGTCTGGATCGATGGGCTAGTATTCAAACTTTTTAAAAAGAAATTTCCATTATTCCTCATAAAAATGATATTTAGCATGATCACCGAGAAAAAATTCATAGTAAGCGAAGGAACTGAAATGTCTAATCTAACATTTAACGTTAGGAATGGATTGCAACAGGGTACCGTGAATTCCCCCATTTTATTCAGCCTATATATTAGTGACTTACTTCAAATGTACGACATAAACAACAATAGCAATAAGAACGCTTTAGCTTTTGCCGACGACCTATTAGTTTATATTAAGGATAACAAACCTTCACAAATCAATATAGATTTACAGGACCTCTTCTATAAAATCCAGGACTATTTTCATACCTGGAAACTTAAAATTAACGCAGCGAAATGCGAAACAATTTTATTCCGTCCGTACATATCCATGATATCTGACGCAAATCATGATGTGCGAAAACATGCTTCAAAGTTTCACCTTGTCGAAAACATCCAGACCAATCTGAAAATACCACATAAAAAAATAGTCAGATACCTAGGCATACACATAGATTTCCAACTAAAATACACAGAACATATTCAGATCCAAATAGAGAAAGCTCATAAAGCTTTTATGGCAAATAGAAATCTTTTCTACTCCAAATCATTAAAGCCAAAAATAAAATTGCTCTGCTATAAATTATTCATCAGACCTATATTAACATACGGATGCCAGATATGGTTTAACATCTGCGCGGGAGTAATGGAGAATCTCCGAATATTCGAGCGTAAGTGCCTGAGGGCATGCTTAGGCAAATATCGAACACCAGAATCTGGATATAAAAAAAATGATCAGCAATCATGAAATATATAAAATGACAAAAATTCTAAGAATAGATTTGTTCATCTTAAAACTTACCAGAAACCACTGGAAAAATATCCATAAAATTAAAGAAAACTCCCTGATTTGCGGAGCATATTATCCAAATGAATTATACTTCAACAAGTGTAAAGAATCAGGATATATCCCACCGGAAATGTTTCCATATTTAGATAATAATCGTTTAATTCAGAACGAAGATTTACAACCCATTATATATGGGTATAACAGGCGAGCGTTTGATAAATTTATTAAGTATCCTAGCAACTTAAGTACTCTCGATAGCCGACTAAGATTTAGATATAACCCAACCGAGGTAGACAAAAAAGGAAAACCCTTGGAGATATAAAAAGAGTTATTGGTGGCTCGACTAGAAAAATTAGCTGGTAAGCATTATTAAATTGTAAAAGTCCGCTCAGCCAAAGTCTACAGAAGGCTTATTATTCTCGCCTATATAGCTGTTCTATATAGATAATGCGCTAAGAATATTGATGCCTACAAACGTCATAGAACCCTCCTATCTATATTCAGTGTCTGTGATCAAATTAACACATGTTCCTAAATATAATGTTAAGTAGTATATAAATTTACTACCATACCTCTTAACATGGTTAATGCGTATATAGTTTTTAGGAGTTGCACCTTTTCTATATATTTTTATAAATCTTTACTATAGTTAGGAGTAATAACCTTAAGAACGGCCCCGATGCAAGCAATATAGCGAAAGCATTTAACAGATACCAAAGTATTTAGTCCACGAGAGCTTATCTTTTCTAAGAGCCATTGGACAATTTAACCCACCGTAACTTTAAGATCTTTGTACGTTTGTAGATCTGAGAACCTTGTATATATTTGTTAAACCGTGCAATCAAATTCTAATAAACGTACGTTATAAATAAAAAAAAAAAAGTGGTAAGTATCCCCGCCTGTCACGCGGGAGACTGGGGTTCGATTCCCCGTCGGGGAGGACGTTATTTTTTATTTTTTTTATTACACACTATTTCTAATAGTAATTATTTTACCCGTATGAAAAGATACTACTTTCCTCCTCCTTTCTATGTAATGTTAGTGCTTTTACTTTATAGTGCTGTGTCGTTTAAAGCAAGAAACGTTCAGGAGTGGATGAATTGCATCTTTAATGAATTGTCTAAAAGCTTGTATATTCACCTAGTTAAAAGAAATAATTCGTCAGTATTGTTGTTTCGGTACTCTGTTACTATTATCATTATGAGTTTGGATCCTGCATATATTATCATTTACTGCTCGTTTAAACTTTGAGAAAAAAAGCGTTTAGGATAGTGGATCTTACCGTAGTTTGGCTACTTGTTACATGAGAGAGTTCTGTACGGTTCCAAGGTCTAATCCTGGTAGTTTAGTTTATTTCAAATACATTGGATAATTCAAAATAAAATATGAAAATGTAACGGCGGTATCCAAAAGCTCTTCACGTGATCCTAATGGTTGAGGGTTAGCTTCGTTCCGATTCCGAGAATATCTTGGTGGTAAACCCTTGAGAAGGGTCGGGGATGGTCTGAACAGGTCTGACCAAGTCTAATTACAGTGCATTCTCCAGTTTGGGTTTGTTTGGGCCTTACGAGGGCCTTTCCCTCACTAACCCTGAGTTTCTAAAGCTAATACCTTCGTGTCTACCCAACGAATGCAAACTTGTGTACGACGCTTACGTAGTGTTGGGGACTTTGGCATACTATACCCTTTCTATAGTTAAGTGAGGGACTCGTTGCATTGTTATTATATGATAGTGCTCATATATATATAGTAAATAATATATTCAAAGGAATGCATCAAATGCTATTCCTGAACGGCGGATGGTGAAGAAGAGATTTTCTATTAGTATACAAAATTAGTATTACAGTCGGCTACTTATTGTAAATATAATAAAATTAATCTTGTGCAAAATTATTGTTAAAAAATTCAAAAATAATGTCTCCCCGACGGGGAATCGAACCCCGGTCTCCCGCGTGACAGGCGGGGATACTTACCACTATACTATCGAGGATGAGACATTGGGATGTTTTTCAAAAGCCACTCAAAAGCGCAACCGTTTTTCAAGGATTAAAATTGCATATTTAATTATTATTTGAGTGTTAAATCATAAACAAAATCGTTTGAGTTGTTTTGGATTTTAATTTTAAGACATTAGGATGTCTATAGAAAGCAGAAACTGCAACTCTACGAGAATTTCAGGAATTACATAATGTACAAGAATCTAGTCTTTCACAATAATTGATTAATCCCAATTTATCTTACGTGAAGATTCTATTCTTTCCATATCAATTTTCTCAGGTTTAAATTACTGGAAAATGAGATTTCCGCTCTTAATTCAGTTCGTTTTCTATGACTGTAATCTAAAAATAGCAGCCCTTCCAACAAGTTCGTAGAAATTAGCATGAAGTTTCCTTTCTGACTCACGTGCGCAGCGTCCGTAGTCGCAGAGAACAGGGAAATCCCTAGGAAACCCTAGGTATCCCCAGCCGAAATGCGTTGGCAAGGGTTATTTTGACATTTCTCTAATATGGCGGTATTTTTCAGTGTCCGTGCGTGTTAGTAGTGTTGCGTTCATTCGTTTCTCGCGTTCGAATCACGAATTGTCGGTTGTCAGGGAGCGATGGAGGCTGGTGCGAGTACCGGTGCTCGTACGACGCGCTTTATGATGGAGGGTGTCGGTGCTCGGGTCATCCGGGGACCCGAGTGGAAATGGGGCAAGCAGGTTAGGGCTGGGGATGATTTTATGTCCAAAATAAAGAACTACAAACATCTTTCCTTCCTAATAACGCTTCTCTAATATTTATTACTCTCTCCCACGCACGAAATCCGGATCTGCACCTTTCCTACTTTAGAATTTAGTCATTTAATTGGAGTACTTATGCGCTTCCGTAGAGGTTAACTTGCGTCCATTGTTTATACCTTTTTCTGCCTTTATACTATAATTTTCGTGCTTCTAATGCTTCATTCTGTAAATAAAAATACCACATCTTTCATCCGTATAAGTTGTTCCATTAGAAAACTCAGAGAAATGAAAAATCAGGGGCATGTGCTATCTGTTTGACAGACATACTGTTTTGTTTTGGTTTATGTTTACACAATGCATTGATACATTTAGTTTATACTTCACCTCATATATTTCTACTCTCTTTATGCACTAATATCATCTCTTATTTCTTCCTTTATCTAAGTCTATAACAACAGAAATGTACTGCTAAAATTTCTTTATTGCTCCAGTTCTATTATATATCATAATACTGGAATATCTTTATGAACTAAAGGAATAGTGTACAACAATGTTATATACTGACTTTATTGATACTCAATTCATGTATAACATTGTCAGGATGGAGGAGAAGGCCATGTGGGCACAGTGAGAAACTTTGAGTCTCCAGAGGAAGTAGTTGTGGTCTGGGACAATGGTACTGCAGCGAACTATAGGTGCTCCGGTGCATTTGACCTGAGGATTTTGGACTCTGCACCAACTGGTGTTAAACACGATGGCACAATGTGCGATACATGCCGTCAACAGCCAATTTTTGGTATCAGATGGAAGTGTGCTGAGTGTGGGAACTATGATTTATGCTCCATTTGCTACCATGGGGATAAACATCATTTAAGACACAGATTCTATCGTATTGCAACACCCGGTAGTGAGAAAGTCTTATTGGAGCCACGGCGTAAAAGTAAAAAGGTATAGAATGTAACATAGAATTGATTATTATACTTCAGTGTCAATATTGTAATATATTTTCATCTATATCTCTTTATTAGATTGCAATTCGTGGCATATTTCCGGGAGCAAGAGTTGTTCGAGGTGTAGACTGGCAGTGGGAAGATCAGGATGGTGGAAATGGTCGAAGAGGAAAAGTGAATGAAGTCCAGGACTGGTCTGCAGCGAGTCCTCGCTCTGCTGCTTATGTTATTTGGGATAATGGTGCCAAGAATTTGTACCGCGTTGGTTTTGAGGGAATGGTAAGCTTGTAATAACTAATAAATACAAGTAGAAACATTGCATCATTTTAGTTCTGGGTTCAATCTTTTATTACTATTTTTTAGGCTGATTTAAAAGTTGTGAATGATGCCAAAGGTCAAACAGTGTATAGAGACCACTTACCTCTATTGGGAGAACAAGGATCAGGAAGAGCAGGACCCCATGGCTTACAAATAGGAGATCAAGTAATTATTTGATCACCAATGATTATCAATGGCATACAAAGAATTTATATAATCAAATATTTCTTTGTTCAGGTCAATGTAGATTTAGAATTGGAAATTGTGCAATCCCTTCAACATGGTCATGGTGGTTGGACCGATGGGATGTTCGAGTGCCTTGGCACAACAGGAACTGTCGTTGGAATCGACGAGGATCACGACATCGTTGTTTCTTATCCCAGCGGAAATCGTTGGACGTTTAATCCAGCAGTCTTAACAAAAGTACAGCTTCCGGTACCCGTAACAAGTTCAGGCTCAGACAACCAGACGTTTGCAGTTGGGGATTTAGTTCAAATTTGCAATGACTTGGAGAAAATTAAATTACTGCAACGTGGACATGGGGAATGGGCAGCAGCAATGGCACCAGTACGTATAAAACAAGCAACAAAACTCTACATTTATTATTCTCTTCATTTATATTATCTCACTTTTGCAATAGACTATGGGCAAGATTGGACGAGTGCTTCAAATTTATCATGACGGTGATTTGAAAGTCGAAGTCTGTAGCATTTCTTGGACATACAATCCTCAGGCAGTGACTAAAGTTGCTAGCAGTGATGGCACTGTCCCAGGCAATGGAAGTGGTGGTAAGTTTCATTAAATCTTTTTTCTTACTATTGAAAATAATCTGCAAAACGTGCCTGATGTTAATTTCTTAACTATCGATTATTCCAGAACGTTTGTCTGCACTTCTAAAGAAGTTATTCGAAACCCATGTATCGGGTGATGTTAACGAAGAATTGGTAAAAACGGCAGCAAATGGTGACGCTGCTAAGTGTGAGGAATGTTTAAAGAGACCTGAAGCCGACGTAAATGGAGTATTTGCTGGTCACACTGCCCTCCAAGCATCCAGTCAAAACGGCCACTTAGAAGTTATCAAAATTCTCCTCCGTTACAAAGCTGACGTTGAAATTGAGGTGAGAAATACTTTTCTTTTATGTCGCCTGGGCAAGTAGACTAATAAGTCACAGATTAGCTTTCTTTCTTCAGAGGAACAAATAAGATATTGTTAATATGGATATTTGATACATTAAATACTGGAGATTTGGCCCAATCGTATGACAAATGTAAAGCCCTTTTTAAGACACTCAAGATCGATTTATCACTTTTTATTTATCATATCATCAAAAATTGATCCATTTGTCAGTATATGTCTTTGATTAGGGAAAAGATTAAATCCCCAATACATCAACATTAACGACAATATCAACGATTTGAATATATCTGGTAAAGCTGCGTCAGGTTTTAAATTTCGCGCCTTGTCAAAAATTGGCGCGATTACGATCAGCGCCACCCACGGCGGCGCCATTAGTTTTTTTAAGTTGGTGAAGTGATTGTGTGATCTTCGAAATCTCCGATAATAATTCGGAAATTAAACAGTGGTAAGGATCATTTATCACTCTCTAACAACTGATTATTGATCATTTGTCACTTTGTTATATACTGACATAACTGTCTAACGTCAGCACTAAGAAATGACGATACAATCATATTCGAAAGATACGCGGTATTCACATTCCATTGCATAGGCATTAGAAGACGAAGACGCGTAGTTTATTCCATTGATATGCCGTTGTTGTAGTCTTTTATCGAATATTTTGTATACTTAATATGTTTGCTGTGGATTCTTAGGCAAATAATGCGTACCTGCATCCAATCGCACATTCCGTTTACGGTTTGAATGATTTAATACGTTTGAAGTATTCAATATTTAACAATGGCATCCGGTAGCACCAGACACCTGCAACTTTTTGAAATTCTCAATACATTCGTAATAATACTCATCCGAATAAATATTAATGGTTTGTTGCAATCGGAATACGAGAAACGTTTCATTCACTTTCGGATTTCATTATTTATTTCACGGACAATTACTCTGTTGGAAATATAATATTCGATTCTGAGTTTAACTCTGCGTGAAAGGAATCATTAATGAATGTAATAATTGATGGACATGGCATGAATGTAGACGAGAATAATCCGAAACTCGTTCGATTTTGTTGTGTACAGGACAAAGATGGTGATAGAGGCGTGCACCACGCAGCATTCGGTGACGAGCCAGGTGTAATGGCATTATTAGCTGGTGCCGGGGCGGATTTAAATGCTCGGAATAAACGACGACAGACGGCCCTCCATATCGCGGTTAATAAAGGACATGCCGGTGTAGTGCGAACTCTTCTCGAACTGGGATGTCATCCAAGTCTTCAGGTAAGTCTGCATGCTGCCTTTTTCTTATCTATCATAACAGTATTGATTTCTATTTTTTATGTGTATATTTCAAATATTTCATTGTCATTTATATATGTTTCTATTGACACATTGTTGTCTACTTACATAGGAATTACTTTTATTATTCAATGCAAGATATCTAAATCTAAATGAATTTTCATGATTATATTTATATACATTCAACTGTGACAAATAATATAATAATGACAACTTATACAATTTTGAAGTTTGTTCATTGTATAAGTTTGTGGGTATACAAGCATAAGCACATGTGTGCCTCGTCAAGAATATGTTAATGAAAGAATTCATAATATTTTTTATTTGTTGCTTGTGTATTAGCACTTTGATTGTTCTGCTCACATGTAACAAGTGTATTTACCATACGTTCAGTCACATATATATTCAATATGGCAATCCTATTTATTCAAACTGGATACGTTCATATAAAGGATGTTCCCAAGTATTTCTAACAAGGAACAATGAAACTATAAAGTATTACTAAGTTCTGTATATTAGTAAGAACATAAATCTGATTTATTCTTAAAATATAATAAGTATGCGAAGAAATCACAATTTTGTTGGGCTTTAGATAGATTTGAGTGGATAACAAAGTGTTGATGCATAAATATATGCATTGATATCTGCTGAAGTAAAAAATGTGCAATAGTATTAAAAAACAATAAGTCTTTGATACAGTAAATACAAAATAGTGGAAGATTTTATATGTATTTTACTAGATATATGGTTATATAAATACTACTTGACAGATATACATCCGCATGTTACTATTTATTGTATATGTAAAAATGAAGTACTTGAAGTGCATTGGATGAAATGGGATTTGCCATTTCAAAGGTATACTATATTATTGAAAAGATTTTGTACTTTTTTAAAGATAATCTGGTTTAAGGATAGTCTCAAAATACTAAGAGTCTGAAACCTTAAATCCAACACATAAAACCATTCCACATAGTAAATAATTTTGAGAATCTATAAATATTGTTTCCTAGAAAATATAAATGAAAAAAATATTTAACGCACCCAGAATATCTGTATGGTTGAATCACGATCTACACTTGTATCATAGAAGGTGAGGTTGAAAATTTTGCAAGCATTATAAATTTCGCATGTAGTTGGAAGCGCTGGCTAGAACAGGCCGATCGAATCAGCTTTAATTCAAAGCTGAAAATAGGGTTCGCTCGGAGGCACGGTTATCCGGCTCGTGCATTCATAAAGTCGACTGGGGAATGGGCTTGTGGCTTACCTGGGATCGTTCGAATAAATTCAAGCCCGAAGAAAGCGAGGTGCGAGTGCGTTAGAGAAGAGAGGCAGCTAGGGAAAGGCAGGCTGGTGTGTCAGGGTAGTGCAAGCTGAGAAGGAGGGCCACGGGAAGGGTGGCATGGAAGTAGGAGATTCCAATCAGGATATATCGGTCCATATATTACCTTCCTCGCTCCCGATATTTGAGAGTGGAAAGAGGCCTGGGGCCTCTCGACTATAACCGCACGCACCGCTATTTTATTATTGATGGCTCCAGGCCTTCTTTGTGAAATTTACCCTCCCCGCGATCCGGTCAACCCTCCTGCCACTTATCCCTACCATCCCGGAATGCCTGGGAAATCTCTACTCCCCCGATTTCGCATTTTTTGAGGCAATCCTGCCCCAAGGTTCAATTGCTGTTTATAGGAATGGGATATATCCCCTACCATTCCAGTGTATCTCCACACTGGGTTTTTCCTGACCCTTTGCGTATGGACCCTTTCCTCGCGAGTTCTTCTTAGGTCCCGCTTAAAACCCCTTTGCTATCTCTTCGTTTATGTTTTGCATAACGCAATTCTTTCTCTCTTTATTGTAATTGACCTAATTCTTCCCATCATATTTCCTTTTGTTAACAGGGCGGAAACTTGCATTCATGAAAGATGAAGAAGGTTTATATTAAATCCCATATTGCATTACGAATTCCCATTAAAATCTTGTACCAACTACATTTGCATGTTGATCAACAGGATTGCATTCGCAATGTGTTGCAACTCCTGCCTCGCAAACGTCCAACCATAATTATTCCGTGTATACAGCCAGTGCTTCTTCGCACTTTTTTTTCCTGCTGAAAGGGTGTGTGTGTCTGTGTGTGTGGAGTGGAGGGAGATGGTACACATGCAAACGCACGTTGGATTAGTGTTATTCACCTTTGTTGGAGCGCAGGTATCTTCTCATTTGCAGGCGACTTAATTAATTCAGTTATCTAGCTACAGGAAGCCACGAATTCCAGCTGCGTGTTACGAGTGTCGCGGGATTGTGTTCGAGAATACGTGTCGCGCATATAATCAAGGCACACTCTCCCCTTTTCTCTCATCCCCTCTCGCCCCCCCCCCTCTCTCTCTCTCTCTCGCCATCTCTGTACACACTCTTGCCTATGCCGCGCTGGGCTACAGCCCCATAATGCTGTGGGAGACCATTTTCCTTCGAAACAATTCGAAGCCGAAGACAACCGGGCGCGTTTTCCACGATAAGCAACTATTACGTGCTCCGAATACCCTTAGTCACCTCTTCTTTCCTGCTCGAAATTTTTCTCCGAGCGGGGAGCTACAGAGACCGGGGGAATATAACCGAGTCGAGTGAAAATTAACTCCTTTCAGGTGCAGCTGGTATTAATTTAAAACAAGAAATTATTACGAATGACTTTTAATGGTTTTTTTTTAAAACTTTTGTATTTTGTACACGTTTTTCGAGAAGTGGGACAGTAATACTATGCTTCGTGGTAGTGTTTCGTTTGCAGGGTGTTATTTAACTTTTGATACCTCGGTTTGTATCAGTTAGTAACATTCTTTATATCTGACGTTTAATCTAAATTTAGAAATATTAATGTCAGTAACATTTAGCGTGGTTCTTCAAATAAAGTCCAGCACGTAAAGAAAAGAAGCCGGCGTGGATGTTCTTTGGTAGAGTCTTCACGTTTTTATGAGGAAATTAATCAGCGGGCAAAGGAAAAATTTCGTGAAACATGGCTTCACTCCGCCGCAATCGCGGTAAATTATCGTGAGGTCTTCTTCTTCATCCACGGTGAATGGCCCTTTGCACGAGCCCGGAAAAGTAATTAAGAAAGTTAGATAATGTCCGCACTCGTTTTCATAATCACCCCGGCGAAATGGTATAAATTAGCATAAATCAACAATGTTTTTAAGGAGCGTTCTTTTGGTTAGTTATGAGTGTTATGGCCGCTTTGTAATGCATCTCCTTTGTGCCCTTGGCAATTTACAGCTTCTGTTATTTTGAAGCTTCCCCCTTAAGCTTCAAGTACATCACCTTGCTTTTTCGTGATCTAATGCAAATAAATTCATAACTGTGTTACACATTTTTAGTGGAAAGTAAAATCATTTCCATCTTCTAACAAAGCAATATTCAAATGATTAATCAGCACTTTGGGAAGTCAGGTTTATTGGTATACAAGGAAATAGAATGTGCAGACGCATGCGTTTATACACCATGGCAATCACGTTATTATTTAAAAAGATAACACACGCATATCTACCATACAGAGCCATTCAATTGTATCGTAGAAGTTGCAGTCACAATAAGGCAGCAACTGTCTTACACATATCGAGCGATAAAGGGAGGAAATCCTCGGATTGCCTGGTGCGCCATGTGCCAACCTGTTATTCGGTATTAGAATCAGTTAGATGAGGCCGATAAAGGTATTGATTCGCGGAGCTGTTCCAGTGTCTCTCTCGCGTTGCCATCTGACGTTCCATAGCTCGCGATTGGCTGGGCTGCAGAGCAACATACACGCCGCAGTATCAGATCCGGGGCTTTTTCTCGCTTTCGAGAGGGCCCGAGTGTACTTTTCACGGAGGAATGAAATTTCCGCGATCACGTAGCCAGCGGGATGAAGAAAGAAAGGGAGTAAGAAAGGAAAGGAAGAGGGTGAGTAGAGCAGGCAGGAAGAGGACGAGGAGAGGCGGTGGAAGAGGAAAGGCTCGAGAAGAAAGCGGCGGCTCGTGTGCGGCACGTGCGCGAAATTCCGAGAAGTCGATTCCCGACCGCTGCACCGGCAGCAAAACGAACGAACGAACGAACGAAAAGAGCCGGCTGGTAAAGAATGGAGGGGGACTTTTTGCGACCCCGTGCTATCGTTCTGTCTGCCTCGTTGAAGGATCAGACTAATCGAAATACCGAGCGTCTTTGGAGCTACGTGAACCCCTCCGCACCCTCGTCGTCCTCTTCGTCCCTGCCTTCCATCCTCCCATTCCTTCGAACAAGACTCTTCTCGTTTGTCCTTTATTGCCTCACGCGACTTCCCACTGTTTCCCTTCTCGCTCGGCTATTGCACACCTTGGTGTTTACTTTGGGACCTTGTCTTTAGTAGCAGAGGCTGCTAGAATGTGACAATTTACGTCAGGAGTCTTAGTATTTCGGGTCCAATCGGAGTACTGCTCCTGATAGCATACCGGCTTCGCCCCATTTCAAAAGCATTCTTAATTATCGTTAACTCCCACGTACTGACAGAAGTTAAATTGACCCTGTGCGGTACATTTTTATAGACTGTACTATCAGAGTTTATCTTGTTATCACCTGGATCATCGTGTCTTGGCGAACACGGTTTTGAATATAAAACGTTTACATCTCTGAGAACAATCAAGCTTCGGAGTTGCTAATCAAGTTGATAGCAGCTTGTCCCGTTGTTCCGGTATGGTCGTAGGTAGCGATTCCGGTCGACAAGAACAACGGTATTCCGGTGGCGCTCTTCAAATGGTTGCTCGTATATTTGGTACACATATACTGTATCTCCAGGATAGGGTACATGGGCGCAAATTCTACCGAATGAGGATTAATCGTTCCGCCGAAATCCTGTCCTCCCGTGACGCCCGGCAGCTCACCTCTCTCAATCTCTGGAACACGCTGTTCCAGCTGAGACCACTTTATTTTACGAGCTCGCCGGGAAGCCCCGCGTATGCGATAATCGAGGCCGATTGTGTTCGCAAACGCGTACGTAGCATCATCAAATAAATCTCGAGGATTATTGCCAACGGCACGTACCGTTTCTACTTCTTCCCATTTATTAGCACCAACAATGAAATAACTACTTTTACAATAATCTAATGAATAAAGACTTAAATATTACCATCAATTATAAACTATGACGCAGTTAATGGTTTTTACCTTTTTCTGTATTAAATCTAGATGTCGTTGACATATGAGAATCTCTTTAATCTCACTGTGCACGTACATGATGCGCTCAATTCAGAGAGTGAGTTGCCAGGACATCGTTCATCCCGAAAATAGTTCACAATTTCGATTCTGGCTGGCTCGGCGAAAGTTGTCGAGGACGTCTGGGACGGGGTGAGGGTGTTGGAAGATTGGTGTGCCTATAGCAACTCCAGTATAGCTGCTATGACTCCTATTACAAATCCAATACCCACCTAGTCCCGATAGTATATGCCAGACTCTGCCCAGTTCTCCCTCTCACCTATCTCTCTCACGCTTTCTCACTCTCTCTCTCTCACTCTCTCTCTCTCACTCTCTCCCTTTCTCTGCCCTCCAATCTATCTGGCTACGGGCTAGAGTCGTGTTCCTGGTGCGATGCTGCTATAAAACATATTCGCTGACAGCGACAATATTCCCCTCGGTGCAGACTCGACAGAAGTAACGCTCTTGGGTAGAGCGTATGGCCCCTGCTGAAGAAAATGTCGGCTATCGGGAATAGACACTTGCCATCCCTCTGTCTCTTTGATTGCATGAAAGGGTTACCTCGACACGAGGATACCCTCTTTGGGATTCGCGACAGGAATCACTCCAGACATAAGCTATCGGCACTTTTGATGAATCAAATCAATCTTGCGGAAAAACTCCTTTCTCGCTTTCAACTGTAGTACTGTTAAAACGGAAGGGTTGAAGCGTTTGAATGAACAAGGAGCGAAGGTGGTGTGCTTCGGTTGTTAGTGGATGGTAGTTATGATATAAGGGAAAGAGAGAATAGGATAATGGGATAGGTAGCACGGGCCGTTCTATTTTGTCGGACAAGACCGAGTGTATTGTGTCTGGTTGGACAAAGGATGGTTGCGTGATTAGGATGCGGTGGCGCTTGAAAACGCATTCGCCGACAGTGACAATATTCCCCACGGAAAGGACTTCACAATGGAACTATCTATGAGTAAACGGAGGAAGAAGATTGATTCTTGCATCGCTATCTGAAATGTTGACTCGTCAAACTTGCCTCGACAATAGCGTGTGTTCAGGCAAACAACACACTTTCGAGTGGTTCAGCGTGTCTCCCACTCTAATGCTGTGGACCTACCTACTCGCATCTTCCTCTTTTTCCCACTGATCCCCTTTGCGATCTCTTCTTGCTTTAGGATTACCAAGTTAATATGGTCTTTTAAATAAGATTATGTTATATACTTGGAAATATTTAAAGCCAGTATTTCGCAAAACTTGTTTTATAACTTTCTGCTTTTCTAGTTTCTGATTCATATTATCTGTAATCCATTCAGGATCAGATTGTCTGCTTCTTAATGGATTAAGATACCATGGGACCGAGTGAATGTTATATTTTATTTTGCTTTCAAGTACTTGGTTAATATTGAACGGGAAAGCGAAACATTTGAAATTCATATATGGCTCTTTCAGTACTTCCAGACTGGCTCCTATCGGAATTTACTTCGTAGAGCAATTTCATTTTCAAGCCGCGTGCTATACGTTTATGGCTGAATCTCTTTCTTACTATTTATGCTTCATACTGTAATACCGTTGCCGGGCAATTCCCGTAAAAAATTCCATAACCTAAAACCAAGTGGCAATCTAGATGATCTTGTTATCGGTGAAAAATTAAAGTTGCCCCTCGAATGGCGGCCCCTTTATTCCACGTAAATAGCTTTAATACACATAGAGGACACGTCAGTTATTTCCTCGTGGCCTTTTTGCCAGCGGGAATTTAAGCTGGACGGTTGGGCTCCGTGTAGTTGGCTCGGAGGGGAAAAAGAGCCAGAGGGAGAAAGAACGGGTGACGGGGAAGGGCGGGAAGGGGCAGGAGGGAGGCAGGGAAAGAGTTGGTGGATAGGAACTAGGAACAGGGCTGTAAGCGCGATATCCCCGCGTCGGCTGGCTTGAAACGTCGACAGAGGAGGATCATAAAACGAGCAGGCTATTACGCTGTTAGTGGTCCAACTAGACGAGGGTACACGTTGATTATTTTTACAGTTACGCTCGCCACTTGCCGCGATCTAGAGCCTCCGAGCTTAGCGACCTGCTCCATTTTACTCGCCCAACTGCGGAATCACTTGGAAACGCCGCTCTTCTCGCTCCCCATTTGAATATGATAGTTTTCGCGAATTTTTTCTCTCTAGTCCGACCATTCTGCCCTTTCCTCTACGTAGTCTCTTCAACCGGCACGGCTTTTATATGTTGAAATCCCCAATGAAATGGTCTAATATAGAAGGACGGCTTTTGAAATGCCTTAGTACCATAAGAACCTCCTAGTTCTACATCAATTATCGGAAAATTATTCATCTTATCTTATCTTATCTTGGTGGATCCAAAATGTGATGGGAATGGGAGCTATTATGGAAAACCGGCTGATAGGGTTTTCGGGTACCTGATTGTGGATCCATTCACTAGGATATTTGAACCTTTTACCCTGGTTTATACGAGAATGTAAACGAGTAGTATTTCTTGGAGTTCCAAGTTGAGATAACTGCCCTTTTTTGATATAATTAATCACTGCGTATTACCATCAAGAATAATGAAAACTATCTTTTATTTAATATCCATACTTACAGATGACAATTTATAATTAGTATTAATTAGACTCATTCTTAAAACTAGTCAAAATAATTTCAAAATAAGAGGCTTTTTTTCTCTGACCTGAATATTTTACACGGTTAAGTTATACCTATTTTACTGTGGTGGAACAGTATACTTACATACCCAAAGCTCAGAAAGGATGTTGAATTTACGCAAACGATTAGCAGGTGGCTGGGTAGCACTAGTAACAGAGGGACAAGAAACAGCAACAAACTCTGCGACGCGCAGTGGCTGCTGTACTCAAGTACTTAGTAAAGAGGGTTCCCTACCGCGGAATAGCGAGTGGTGCAAGTGACGCGCCACAGCACTCAACCTTCAAAACTTAAGTTTGTTTATGCTGGCTCAACTTCCGCCTCCCACACTCTCCCCTCTCTTTCTTTCTCTTTGTCCCGCGAAGAGTTTCTTCCATGGATTAGGAACCACCACCCTGCTTAATGCACCCACGTATAGTGCCATTGTTTTTGTAATGTTCTTCGATGTCCCCTGTCCTAATCGGGGTTCACACTTCGAAGACTAGATCAATATGGAATCTTGAAAAGAGACTTGGAAAGAGTCCTGTTTTATTCAAATAGTAAGATCAAAATTTATACTCTTCGTAAAGGGAATTAATTTTAAAATCATTTATTTCGATTATACTGTGGTTCAAAAATTGATGAATTAATTTTGTAATGTTGAATATGTTTCTACTGATAAACTTAGTGTGATAAATTTGTGTGATTATTTTTGAATTCTTCAATAATTGTAGAGTTATTAATTTCGACTTTGTCAAGTTCAATCGCATCTCTGTACTGAATATTAAAGAGATGAAAGATTGTTTGGATAAAGCGAGGAAGAATGATTGTGCTTAGGTTGCCTGTAAGCCAGGATAATTGTGTCTGGTAGAATTAGGCTTGAGGTACGATGACAGACGGCATTAGCATCCGATATTCTGGAGGTATGAAGCCCTGGTTTTGGCTTACGGATTCAGTTACGGCCGGTCCTTTGTGCCTGTCGCTGTTACGCCTCGCCCTAGTTGCTATCCCCGTCGATCCTCCTTCTTGTACTTGCTTCCTTATTTCGCATATGTGCACGTACACGGCCTCACCCTTCGTGTCTCTCCAGTCGGCAATGCTGCCTCTATTAATATGCGCACAAACGCGAACGAAGTCTCGAAAGTTACCTCGTAAATTCTGGCTGATATTCGTGCCCTGGATGCGCACCGAGCAACCCCCTCCGGCTACTATCGCATTATCGATACCACTGAATGCCGGCTTCCGCAACTTCCCTAATAAAATTCCCCTCAAACCGTCGCAGCGCGAATCGCCTCAATAATTCCTTATTAGAGATTCTCCTTTCTTCTACCAGAGTTTCTTCCTTGATCTATGAATGCGATTCATTTTAATGGTGTCACAGGTTGGCCCTCCATTTTTATCGATTAGCTGATGTTATTCCAGAGTAAAAGAGAAATGTAACGTAATAGCAGTATTGCTCTCTGAATCATTATTTATTAATTTTTAGATTCGTCCAATATTGTTGGTAAATGCAACTATTGTTAACGGCTATTTTTTGAGTATTTATAATTTATAAATCCTGATATTACTCAGTCACCAATATTAAATGCTCTTCGAGAGTGGAAGAGAGAAACTTTTCGAGCACCTGTTTAACTCTTTGGGGCTCGATCGTCGAAGTGGACGAATGGAGGTTTCTCGGCCGGGCGGTAAACAACTTGCCGGGCAATAAAGCCACTTCGAGATGTGCGGGATGATCGTGAGACACACATCGCCCGCTCTTCACTGGCGCAGTTCGCCGCGACCAATGTATTTATTATACGTACTAAAAGAGTCGTAACCATAAAATTACACTTTTAAATGTGCCTATATGAACATTAGTTGCCGCTTCCTGTGCGCCCGGTGACTTTTTATTGTGCCTTTTGATGCAGAAAATTGCTTTACTGTCCACCGCGTGTCACATAACAAGGCTTTCCATTGTTTTAGTATGTCTGCCGAGCAATTTTTCGACAGCTTTCAAATGGATTCATGCTACATAGTACTCCTTCAGTGCCGGCAGTGCTGATTCCAAATTGCTCGTAAAAAGATAAAAAAATGAGATTTTCATGTTGATACGTTCGGTTTCCAGGGATAAGTTGCTCCGAGTATCACCAATGTTCTTTTATTATTTTATAGTCGCGCTTTTATCAAACTCTCATAATTCTTCCGTCATTCTCTTTAGTTTTATTACAGGTTTTATACATGAATTCTCAATAACACACAGGTTTACATAGATTAGAATACCAGCATTAAAAGAATCTACTTTGACTTTTAACAACAGTAATAACCAGAAACAGCTTTCATTTGACTATCTACAAGTGCTCCGTTCTACTTTCACACTACTTTTTCGCGCAACCAAAATTTCAAGTAGCGCCGTGTTCAAACTGGCAAGGTTTTTCCCCGGGAAAAATGACGCTATTACAGATTAAGTAGTAAGCGTGGATGAAGGGGTGGGTTGGGGGTGGTGCACATAGAGGTGGTCGGGTGGATAGTGCATTTACGTCTCGACTGCTCGTGTAATGAAATCGCGTGTATGACTCGCAGATAAGCGGAGCTAAACTGCGCGAAAGTTGCCGGAGCAAAAACGGAATTTATTTCCCTGTCTCTTGCGTTCGCCACGGCGAAATTCCTGGATTAAACTAACCCCTACTCGCCTGCATCCCCTTCCCCTCCCCCCTCTCACTTCTCTCTTCTCTCTACTCCCACTCTTGGTTCGCCGGCAGTGTTCTCCTGGCGTGGCGCTAGTGTGCATGCTGGGTTCCTCATCCACGGGACTTTGGCGGCACTCGTTTGCCCCCCATCTCCGATCCGGCGTCGTCTATCCTTAATAGAGCATATTATCTCCCGACCCCGAGAGGGAGGAGGCCGGGTAATTTTAAAAGTTCCCTCGTATCGGCCCCATGGTGACGCCCCTGGCGTTTGCCATGTCGAGCCACGCCAGATAAAAGCATCGCCGGGGAAGGGGCGGCACGAAAACTAGTTGCGGCCTCGCTAGACCTCGAATATTCCCACCAACCGAGAGATATTTAAGCACCGGCGTACTTAACAAGTTTTTCGGCGTGATCCCTCTGCGCGAGTATATACCGGCAATGGGCTTCCAAGCTTTTCAGAATTCCAGCCACAAATTCTCTTCTCTTGTCCAAGTCCTCCTCTTTCTTAAGATAGTAGGATAAGAGTTGTTTAAGCTTGTAAAATTATATTCTAATCCAGTGTTTCACCGATGGGAATATTTGGTATCTGAGATTACATTCTAACAGGATGAATTTCCAGTTTTCACTTGATCGCGATACTCCGATTTCAAATCCATGAAAGTATCATTTTGAAATAATCCAAGGAATATGTGGTACATCAGAATTATATGGTGGATTGAGAGACGTAGGCAAATTCAGAATAACAGCGCGCTCTACGCTCAGAAGTATCCGCTCGGCGAAGTAATTACATCTGTCCTGGAAGGTTACAGGCAGTAAAGCGTTTTGTGCGCTGCAAGAAAGATGACTGTCCCATTTGTCTACATGATGTATCCGCGCACTCCCTTCGTCTTCCTACACGATCGAGCAGCGACTCAACACAAAAAGCGATACCAGGAATTCCTAGGGACGGAGGCGTGTACGCCGGAAGAAGAGAGGGAACTGGGACAGGAGAATTGCTGGAACGGGGGTGGGAAGATTAGAGGGAAATGATGGAGCTCCGGGAATCCGGAGCACCGCGTATCGACTGCTGCTATCTAAAGCCGATGGCGACAATTCTGCAACTCTCTTCTTGACTTCTGTTTCAGAGTATACAAAGTTATCTTGCCAAACTCTCAAAAAATACTCGAAAACTTACGTCTTCGATAGTATCTTTGGTCGAATGTTCCACCTCACCGATTTGGAATGCGATAGAAGTTGAATTCGACCAAGGATATTCATAACAGAAGTATTTATGGAATCTAGAAAAGTGAGGAATTACAATAAAGATAGTGTCAAAGCATATTTGCAATGTTAGTAAAGTGGATATTTCAAAGTGATACACCAATTAGCGGCCATGTTGATTTATAGTTTAAAGCTCATAGGTCTTTTACTGTTTTTTTTATTATTAATTATTTCAACATTACTTTATGTCATTCCCTAGACATGTATTATCCTAACACCACAGAGGACATTACAGACACGGAAGAACAAATACACAGAGAATGGAGGCGCATACGCGCACGCTGTTTTGCTAGGTTCGCCCTGGTGTTATAATGTTTACGTTCTTGTTTGTTTTGCTCTGTTTGTCCTTGCGGCTCTTGGGGAATGGAATATCTCGCGTTGTTTTGTGCATCAGGACTAATCCGTCCTCATCCACCCTTACCCTTTCTACGTCCAACGAACTCTCTCCTACCGAATTTACTTTGGTCGTCCAATTATTATACAGTACAATAATAGAAATTATACAGTAATATTAGAAAACATTATACTAAACACTATAGTAAAACAAATAGAATGAGTTTCCTGTAGGAAAGCTGAAGGAAATTCAGAGAAGTTTCGAAAACTGAACATGTCAAATATACTATCAGATTTCGAAACAAGTGTTATTTGTCCTCGGCGGTTCCTAACCCAACAGAGTTTGCATGTATTATCAGTAACTTGATTCGAATTTTTATCGGAGTCGGCTGGCAATTGGCTTGGCTGTTCCATCGGTGTTAACAATTCGATCAAAGTTTGGAATAATGGAAAAATCCAGTAAAATCGCGGTTACCGCGGCGCACGTCAAAAGTTGGCTGGCTGGTTAAGCGTGCTATAGGAGAGGCGTCGACGTCTTTTCGCCTTCGGAGAAAATTTAAAACTCCACGTAATCCACCGGGAAATTTCTTGGAACACCCAACCACCCTTGCTGCGGGTATACGGCAGAGTAGCCTGGCGTTGTCTTCATCAGGTCCAATCTCTGTCAGCGAGATGGGAAGTGAAAAACACTTTAAGATATACCGGAGGTTATCTTGCCACGGGAGCCACATATGTTTTTATCAATAGTTTAACTTTTTCCCTTTGCATTTTGAAGATCTCTTCCATTTTACATTGTCCTGCATCATTCTCTTTCTATTGTGGAATACCTTAATGTTGTTTTTTGTGTGCATTTGAAAATTCCCTTTAACATATTCAAAGTCTGCCAAACACATTTTAAACCAAAGTTTTCATAATTAAAAAAATGCTCGTATTTAAATAAATTTCTGTAACTTGATTCGTACACGTTTTACGTGCAATACTACAATTGAAAAAGTGTTGAACTTTAATATCTGCGAACACGAGAATCGTGGTGGTAAGTCGTCAACATGTCATCATTAGCTCCTTAATTTACCAATAGCTGTTTCGAAAAGTGGTTAAATTTTTACCCAACTAACGGGGAGCAACAAGCTTTTCGCTCGGCAGTGAAATCGAGTTTTTTAATGCAGTATTGAAACTTTCTGCCCCGTCACCGAAGCAGAAAGTTCGGCTTGTAAGCTGATTACGAGACAAGCCTCTTTTCCGCGCGGAAATTTTCCTATTCCACGAGAACTTCGATCGTGCTTATGCTGCAGGAAATTCTTAAACCGGCCAGCGCCAAAATTAAAGAAGATCCCGAAACTTTCCGCGAGACGAACAAGCAGCTCGCTGAAAAATGTTTGCCGAGCGGAATTCCGTTTAAATGAGTTTTGGTCGCATGAAATTGCGAGGGATGAAGTACGATGACATTTAATCGCTGGTTAAAAGTGTGCCCGATAGGTCATTACTGAAAGTGTTAGTAGGTTAATCCCGGAGATGATAGGATTGTCCTAATTACAGTGTGTATCAACAGCACATAATGTCGGATATGACGCTGTACATCATTGATTACCGAGGTATCTAAACGTTTTCGTGCGCCAAGGCCGGCATATGGCAGTGGGCGTGATACAATGAACCATTTAACTAGGGTTTAGCTGGGCGCCAGGGTGGATCCGTTAATATTTCACCCCTTAATGCGAGACGCTGTTCCAACAAGCTCGTATACCCTCTATCCCAACACCCAACACTAATCGTGATCCACCCTGTCAAGCAGGCCCTTCTTCTCTTCTTCTCTTCTTCTCTTCTTTTAGTCTTCCCTTTATATTTCTTGCAAATTTCATTCCCCATCTAGATAAATACACTCTTACTCCGTTTTTTTTTACCAATTCATTCTTTTAGTGTATTTATTTCTCTATGGCCTAATTATTTAAATATTAATTAGCATACCGAGTTAGAATTGCGAAAAGTTGGTGTTCACAGTCTGAAAGAATTGTTCGATATTTGCTCTTGAATTGAGAACGATTATGAAGACATTGAAATATGTATAGAGGAATTTCTACTGGGGATAGTGTGGGAAAGGTAGGATAGGTGTTAGGTAATTTCTTGTTTGAACGCAAACTCTCAAGTAATGCAGATTTACGGTAGGTAGAGCCGGGAGTCTTGACCCCAATTTTACTTAGCCATCCTCTAGTTCTCGGTGGTGGGCTCTGCTGCCAGCACTTATTTAGACGGGACTTAACGTGGATTAATGCCTCCCTCATGGAGGCAAATCTGTGCCGGTGAGAGTCGGCCCCGCGTGGCCTTTTCCCTCCCTCACTTTTTCCCGCCCGAGGAGAGAGCAACACGCGACCACCTAAATTTTCGCAAGTTTCGTCTCTGCCCGGATTTACCGGATCCCGAGGGAATCTCTTCCTGCATTCTCCATTCCTCGGAAAATCCTCCTCCTCTTTATTGACCTAATGTCTTCGCCCTACTTTCTAAACGACCTCGAAATATCATTTTACAACCTTATCATACTCGTTAACTATAACTGTACCTTCATATTTGTATTTGAAACTTGCCATTTTAACGGGAAATAACAGAGGATTCGCATTCTAGCAGTATCATAGTAACCCTTTGCGCCAATGGTTTTTTATAACACATTCATTTGGATGCGATTGAAATTTGCGATTCAATAGATTTTTACAATATTTACTCTTGACTTGCTACACTATGTGTATGTATCTGTGCACTTTATAATCCCTGTGTAATTTAATAATATATGTAGTAGTTAAGGGTTAAATAAAGGCTAAGTAAATCCCGGGGAATTCCCTTTTATCGGGGCAATGGACTCCAAGAGATCGAGCTAATGGAACTTTGGGCGGGTTGATTAATTAATGATGATCCTGATTAGACTAATTAGCACTGGGGCCATCCTGGTTATCGCGATTGCAGCGGGTGAGTGAGAGGATTGGGGGGAGGAAGAGGGTTTTGTAGCTCATCGAGTGAACAAGAAAGCGTCTTCAGTGATATATGTAGTCGCTCGGAGGAGCGTTAAAGGCAGGCATGGCCACGTGTTCAAGTCCCGGGCGGCATTACTCTTGCCGGCAGCGAGGGCTCGACAGGAAAGTTGGCTGGCGCGCGTTCGCTCGCCCGAAATTCTTTGTTGTTTCCTTGAAGATTCTGCCAAGTGCAACTAGACGTGCGCGTGGAACGACGACACATAAATTGTTGCAAGTTCCACCGTAGATCTAGCAGGCGGCGGCAGCGGCAGCGGCAACGGCGGCATCGGCACACACCGTTTCCTTCCCTCGAACGAGCAACTTTTACCCGGGATTTGGAGTGTGTGTTTCGAGCCGAGCAGGGAAACTGATGCGAGTTTCATTCGCAGGTCCACCTACTACTAGTACGTGGCGGGTTCGAGACCCCACTCGGCACCGCCGCCACCTCTTGGCTCCGATATCTTCTTTCGGGCTACATTTGAGACTGAAACGTTGAGTGGAAAGGCGAGAAAAGTGGAGGAGAAGTGGTCGCTGAGTTGGCCGGAAAATAGAAGGTTTCGCCTCCTCGAGTCTCCTAGACACTGGCCTTGCCTGCTGCCACCACCTCTGCCTCCGCCACCGCCTCCGTCTCCTTCCCACTCTCACCCGCTGACAACCGGAACTTTCACGGCTATTTTGATTTCGGCTAGTCCGCTTTAGTGATTTCGCCTCCCTCGGGAAGACAGATATAACCACTCCAGAGCTTACTCACTCTTCTCCTCGAAATGAAACTACTTACTCTTCAATTGTTATTATTTCTCTACTACTCTATCTCTCATTCTCGCGGCTCTCAAGGGCACCATTTAAAGTCTTTTAGCTATAGATTAAAATCCATCCAAGCCTAATTATTCTATTTCTAATTATAGATTTGTATTAAGTATCAAGTATTAGCATTTTACCAAGTGAACAAATACTCGAGCTTATATACTGCTCTCTCAACATTGGAAACTGTCTCTAGGAAGTTCAGAAATATTTCCCCATAACTAGGTCGGTCTGGAAATGCTATGTGTGCAGGAATATCTTCCTCGATTATTCCGCGATCCTTCTTAGCCACTTACCAGGCGCTCCCTCCACACGACTCCGAGTATAATTAGAATTTAGGTTAGTGCCTTCGGGAAACTTTACTGCGTCGACTAGACAATGGGGATCGATTCCGAGTTACTCGCTGTTCCTCAGCATCCCCATTCCTCCGCTTGATCCTCCCTTGTTCTCCCCATGCACTGCGGCATTCGCTGAGAACCTCCTGCGCCCTCTCCTCTCTTCTCCTCTCTTCTCCTCTCTTCTACTCTAGTCTCTTCTCCTTTCACCCCAGTGCCACCCACCCTCGAGTTAGGATACCTAACCTCGAGCGAACTGCATTCCTGGATCAGGAATGAAATGAGTGGGAAAATCACGCGATTCCATGGAATCTCTTCCTATAGTGGATTGCTCCACCCACCTACGCTATCGTCGCCGATCCCATTACTGACTAAACCTGATGCATCAAGCTTAAAAAAGTCGCGGCTAGATGCACCCGCAATCTCATCAATTCATTGACTTTATTTTAAATTCAGGAAGTTTAATAATGTTCCGATCGACAGAAAAGCTTCTTATTAGAGCTAATTTGAATTCTCGAATTGGAAAGACGGAGGTTAAATGTGAAATAAAATTGGTTGGATTGACATTGGGAGTTGTGTAAGTTAATATTGAGGTTTTTATCATTTGTAGGTGTAACGCGTAGATATAATAACATGGAGGAACGAATAGGAATGGGGTCGCAATGGTGGGAAAGCAGGATGATAGTTAAATAGCAGCGACGCGCTCCATTTGAGGAGTCGAATTGGCGAGCAGGGGTAGAAGAAGGGCGCGAGCGAAGAAAGAGAAATGACATCGAGCTATGAATCGGTGGGCGGGCTTTCAACGTGGCGCCAGTAAATCCGGGCTTATGCAATCATGCTTCTTCCTCGCCTCCAAATCCTGGAAGCGGCATTAACGTGACGAATGGGGAATAGGTTTTGCTTGTACTCGCGCGGCCCGAATCCCTGATATTCCAAAGGGTATTCGTTGTATGTTCGTCTTTAGCTCGTATCGACATTCCATTACAGAGGATATACCTCTCTCCGCCGATTAAATCTCAGCTACGGTCATTTTGTCCTCGTGTTCGATCGCTGGGTTATGTCGGATCCTTTGCGATGAGGTACTTTGTAGTTTAGTATCTTTCAAATGGAGCAACAACTCGTATCACGGATATTTAGTTACCATATACTCCCTTACGATCTTTTTCCTTACTTGCCAGCCATACCATCTTCCATCCTTCGCCCTTTTCAGACTGCACAAAGTCTCTCACATTTTTCTTTCATTCTCTGTTGTACGTGCTATAGTTTGAGATCTTGTCTCGCGCACTGGTCGGACTTCTGTTTTGATATTTATAGTATTCATCAATAAATTACATGTGCTTAATACTGTAATTATAATTGTTTAAATGATCGAATTGTGTCTTCAGAATTTGCGCAAAATTCCGTATTGTTTATAACAGGAATTCCAATTTTTCGTAGATAATATCCCACATATGCAGGGTTTTGTAAAGTAGTGGTGGGTTCTTCTGCCAGTTCGAATGGATATTGTCTAGGAAGTTGGAGAGTGGCCTTCGAAAAAACATTTACGGTTACTGGCTGCTTGGAGGTTAGCCCAGGCAGCCATTCTGTCTTCTCGGTTGTCTTCCTCGGGGAGAATCGCGAGGCAGTCAAATGTTACGAGTATTTTCCTGTGCAGGCGAATTATACTCGAGGCAAGTGGCTTCTTCTTTCCATCATGCAGCTAGCGATACACGGGGAGCTCACTGAAGCGGAAGTAAAGCGACTTTACTCTGCTGGTCGTGGTGGCGAATGGGGGCGAATGGGGGCGAATGGGGATGGGCGGAGGAACGTTGGGAGAGGCAGGCTTCCCTGTGATCCTTTGGCTCGCCTCTGAAGAGTGAAATATGTATGCGGGACCTCTAAGCGAAATAATTTTCCTGAGCAGATTATTTTGCTGGCGATGCTAGCCTGCCTGCCGGGCTGGGCTGGCGGTACTAGATTTTAATGCGAAGCGTATTCCCTTCCTTGAAATAACTTATTCGCCAACTCGTAAACATCTTCATTTCGCTTAGGCGTTGCTTGGCATTGCTGCGTGCATCCGATGGGTATTGCTTCGGAGCTATTCATGCGTGTGCGTCCCCCCATCACCGCTAGTATGAAGAGCACACGAACGAATAAAGCATAGGTCGACCTAGATTCCTTTTTATTCGCTCCCGTGCGCTTCGGTTACACTCACTTGGCCACACCGTCGCATATAAAACTTGATAAAAGTAAACGGCGCAAGGAATCCTTCTCCTCGGCATTTATAATAGTAATAGATGGGCAACGGTAATCGCAAGGCCATTTGAATTTTTCACAGAGAAGATAACCTTCGCTTCATGGTTTCTATCTTGGTGAATTTACGGGGTGTGCGTTACACACCGGTTATTTTTCTCTGTATATTTAGCTCATTTCACTTGTTCCACTTTTGTACGCTCGATGGCATTATAGCCGGGTAAATAATTCGCAAATTCATGGAAAGGCAGCCGCAAACAGTAGAACTTATTATCATAGGAACTTTATTATCTCGCAACTGGCAGACACAGGGTGAGTTATGCGGTTATAAATTCAGCGGTGTTCCTCGCGTACGAGGAGAGAGCACTTTCATTTCGAACTCGGGAACTTTGGCTTGGGAAGGCAGGTGGCAGTGGTGCGCCAGTACACACAGCGCCTCTGTCTTTCGTCTCGCGGTGACAGGACTAGTCCGCGGGACTTAAGGACTTTTCGTCGCACTCGCTTCGCAGGATGAAACCTCTCGCAGGGAGAGCTGTCATGTTTCGCCCTTTTTTCCCGCTCCCCGTACAAGTTCCTCCTTTCGCCGAGTGTTCTCACAGCGACAGAGCTGCCGACTAGCAAGCTCCACTTTCTTCCCGGTAGTTCTTCTCGCATCCGGCTTGTTCGCCGCTTCTTATCTCTCCGGCGCGTAGCTTCCACTGGCTGTGTGCTCCGAAGAAAAGCAGGGGGATACGTGTTTATCTCTGATGAATTTATACCCCCTTTTTTGCAGATAGAGCCAGCCGTCTTCCTACTCGCTCGTTCACTCGCCCTTCCTTCGGCTCTTCTTCTTCCCGGTGGGATGTCCGAAGGATCCGGCGCTCTCATTTCTTTATGCCCGGAGCATTCTTGTTTATTCGTGCTTCGTGAGGCGGATCGCGATGCCCAGATAAAGGTTTCTTCCCCCGGCTGCGGGATAAAGCCGCAGCCGGACCCTGTTTTTCTCTGCTCGATCTTTAAAGGGGTGAATTTATTATCGGTGCCGGGACTTTCGGCTTATCGCTCGCCGCGACTTCGATTCTCCTCCTGGTTAGACCTTAATCCTCACCGGAGATTTATCCGGCCGAAATGATAGGGAGACTCGCTTTTATTAAAATGTCACCTGTCGCCCCGAGCTAACTAGACTTAGGAGCTCGATCCTACTCCTTTGATAACTCCACAATGGAGATTAGGCACCCGGGACACATATTTTTACCTATAATTCATACAATAATCCCTGATCGATAATCAGAAATACCCTTTTGAAAACTAGAGCCCCATCTTTACGACTTGAATTTGTATAATTATCACATTAGAAAAGACTTCGTATTTGACATAAAATGTTCTTTTGTATAACAGGTTCTTCCATTTGAAGCGCCTCACTTTTAATAAGCCGGTTAATGAAGCCATTCATATTAACGGCTCCTACTTGTACCTTTAATTATTAATCATGGATTACGAAGTGGTTACTGTTCTTTTACGATCAAAGTCGAGGCGTTTAGTAGAAATCCAGACTCTCACGGGGGAAAATTATTTTTTAATAACCCTTGCACTTGTCATTGTCCGATTTTCCAGCTCTTTACGTGCTGGAAATGCAAATCAGATATTGCGAGGAATTTGTTAGGTTCGAAGAGCTCGCACAAGTATGTGATAATGATGGGTGGACTGTTTCTTTTGGAAAAGTGTGGGTTGCCTCCCTCGGGTGCCTTCGCTTTTAATAACGAAGGCTAACGAAGGCATTAACAATGAGGGCTCGCGGTTGCAGATAATAATTAATAATCCAGGTAAAATTATCGGAGGCAGGCGGCCGCGGGTGGGCGGGGACAATTACGTGGAAAATTGCTCGCATTTCCATTGTATCATTTGGTGAAGCGGGGCTCATTAGCACGGCATTCGAGCAGCAGACAAGGTCCGTAACGGGTCACAGAGGCGGTGTGGTGGCGGCGACGAGGAAAGCCTGAATGGGATGCTCGGGATTTGCATAAAGTTGATGGCGTACCAGGGCCGGCTCTGCTAAGCTCTTTCTTTTGTATTCCTTGACGTCCTCCACCTCTGCCACCTCCACCCTCCACCCTCCCACACCTTCCTCCTTCTCAGGTACACCCTTCTCCTCCTTCGGACTATCCAGGACTCCTTTCGTAAATGGAGTCCAAGTTTCGCGTGTCGCTAATTTAGCACTTCCGCCTCGCGCCATTATCGATAGTTTGCGCTCTCTAATTAGTCAAGGCGTCGTTATCTTCGGTAAATGTCTGCGCCAAACGAGTAGGTCCTCCGTCATCCACGGCGCCCGCCCCTCGCCTCGTCTGTCTTCCACCGACCTTACTCTCACCCTGAACTTCGCCACTGGTAACAAGTGTTTCTGATTAAAGATCTCGACCTGCCGTTCACTGTACCTTCGTCCCAAGTGCTAACTATACTTTGCCGGTGTCATCAGGGGATAATCAAATTTCTTTGTTGCCTTCCCTTCTACGTGAAAGCTGGACCCTTCTTTTAGTTCCTCTTCCTTTCTTCTTTCAATATTCTTCGCCTTCTCAAATACTGCTTTTATGGTAACCCTGTCTCTCGATTAGTAGCTTTAATCGACTAATGTGTTAAAGGAATATTTGAACCAACAAAATGAAGATAATTAAAGTAATTGACGTAGAAGTTAATTGCTTTATCGTAGAGTTTGTAGACTGATTGTCGTAATTTCGAGCATTATACGAGTTCGAAACCCAAAAGCTTTGAATAGACAATAAATGATATTGTTTACATGAAGTTATTAATTAAGCATTTAAGTCCAATGGGATTAAATATATATTAGAATTACAATTAAATCACCCTCATGAGAAGCAGAATAGACGGAGATCATAATCGAATTGCAGTGAAATACTCCCGGAGCTTTCAATTATTCGATTCTTCTATTTCTTCGATAATCCATTCTTTATATGGAAATGATAAAGATTGGAAACTCGTAGAATATATTCGATGTGTTTATTTAAATTGTATTGCGAGTATTATACTTTGAGAAGAGGCGGATATCCGTACAGAGTCTTCTGGCGACCCTGTTGCATCGTCAGCATCCCCTCATTTTCCTTTCGATGCGAGGATTGGAGCTCGTTGACGAGGATAGAAAGACGACGGAAGATCTGCCAGTGGCTCGGTTCTGCTAGTCACGTACTGTGGCCACAAGCGGACATTTTCGTTGATTCGCCAGGTTAAAAAGAATTCGAGCGTCTCTCAACTATCACCCGCGTCATCGTCTCGCTTTGATAATAGTAGAATTTATAGGTGGAATACAAATACGAATCGATCGTAAATATTTCGCTCTATTTCTCCTATTGCAAGCCTTTTTGCATTGGCATAAGCGTGATATGAATTCTCTTTTACTTAAGCACGAATGCTCAACTTTTTTTCGAGTTCTTCGGTCGTAAAAGATTCCTGCTCACTCGGCCTAGTTTCCGTAGTCTCTGCTCTCTGAAGAGAGCATTGGATGCATCCTCGTTTGTGCGTGGTGGCAGAGGAATCGACTTCTACGTCCAGCGGAGCAGTCAGCTGGATAGCTAGGCTCGATCTTGCATCTTAATGGTGATGCGCTAAGCACCCTCGACTTATTGACGGATGAAGACTTTCAGACCTCTGACAATTTCTATCAAACTAATTAAGGATTAGACAGTTTTATATTGATATGATTTGGTAGTCGAAAAGTTCTTTAGAGTTTCGTCTTTTCTTCCTATAACGCTTTGTCTTTGAGAACTTCCCAAGTGATAGTTTCGATCCCAAGATTGTAGTACTTCTTGGATTATTAATAGAAAAGACTTCCATAGAGTTGCTTGTTATTTTCAGGTGCTATTGTTTAGAGACGGCCAAATTTGTATTGACGTTCGGAGACGTTAGAGGACGCAGTTACGATCGCAGAATTTCCGATGGCTTTCGTGGCAGCATTACCACTTGTACACGTTTTAATTGTGTATTCATCAAGGCGGTCTTAGAGCGAAGGCACTCGATTATCCGTTTGCTCGTTAGCAGGCTGCGAGTAATCAGGACGCCCCTCGATCGCGGTTTTCTCTGTGCCGTTCCTTCAAAGACGTCACGGAACAAATCAAACGCAGTGGTATCGCTCCTAATCAATGCTAAAGCCGTTCCGGCTTTCCTATTTCCCTCGCATTCCCTGGCACTGATTTAGCGCGGCGCGTCCAAGCTTTCCAAGCTTCGACGAAGTGCTTCTCTTTATCTTAATACCGGTTTGCTGAGAGGGTCGTCCGGCGCCGTCTTCAATCTCGAATCGCCCATTGTTGCGATCGAACAAATAGCTTCTTGATGCTTTGCGATTCATTCGGCTTAGCCCAGTTCAGAGTTCTAGAGCCTTCGGAGTCCAATCCTAACCTATTGCCCTTCCAGGTGAGACCAGTGCCAGCATCTTGCACACTTGGTTCTAAATAGATTCTCGCTTCCCAGGATCCATTGGAACGTTTCTGTATTTTCTCTCCAAAGTCTGTAATTTTTATAAATATTTTATTTCAATTTCATCGATCGCCTTATCGAAATTGGAAATATGGATTTAGAAGTCTGCTTAAGAGCAAGAATATGATTGAATTGTACTTAAAGTTAATCTTCGAATGGGAGAATCAATGCATTGAAGGTCCAAAGATCTGTCCTCCTTAACAAGTCCAAATTCCTAAAGGGCTGACTACAATAGTAGTGTATCTTCTCAACGAACAACATTTTCTCGGAGTACGCCTTTGAAGCATGTATTTAAGATCTCTTGCGAAACGAAAACTCTTGTTCCTGGTTATCCTACATTGTGATCCTCTTTTCCTCCTATTGAGTGGACTCTACTTCCTCAGAATCTCCTCTCTAAGATGGAATCGATGGAGAATGTTTCGTACTTGACTATTTGGTTTGCGATCCTTCTTCGAAAGTAATGAAAGAGTATTACACTTTGCCATTGAACCGTAGATAGACATTCAAGAGAAAAGAAGATTTAAAGGATATTTCGTTTATTCATATTCCAAATGCACCTCTTTAATAATAAATTCTTTATTCAGTATTACAAGAGAAGATTTAGTATTAGAAATATTTCTTTGAAAACCGCCATAATTTTCGTCCAATTGGGATATTAAATAAGTGAGACGTGATATCTGTCGCCCTCTATGTCGGTGAGAGGGAAGAGAACTTATTCCAGAATATATGGTTAGAGTATGAGCCGGTTGGCAGTCAAAGGCTCGAAATCGAACAGTAATTGGCGTGGAGGCGAATCGCGTGAAATCGGACGAGGAACATCCTCTCTGTCTCTGAGTGGGTGACGCCTACAATTTTCGGCCAGTGGCTGCCTAACCTAGCTTTTCCCATGGCTCTACTCTGTGTCGGCAGCGTGTCCGAAGGTGGATTCCCACTCTTGATTCGAATCGGACGAGCCCGATGATCCAGGAAATTAGAGGCAACCGATGGCCGCGGCTCTTTGAAGAGGGCTACGGAATCCGGATGCCTGATATATATGTATATAGTACAGAGGACTCCTCTCCAGGACTCTGTCAGCATGGTATTTCTGAAATTACTGCCTCGATATTGCCTCGATGCCTTCACAATTCCCTGGAATTTCGAGCTCGTTCGTCTAGAGCACGCTATTGATTCTTTTTATGACTTTCTCATTGGCTTAATTTGACATTTTTCATTCTGATTCCCTTCCCAGCATTTCTTATCAACTTACTAATTACAGGAAAAGTTACTGTCATTTCTACCTCGACATCTTCAACTCCATTTTAGAGTCCATTCGCGAATTCTCCATCTCATACTTGCGCTTTACTTTAACATAAAAATTTTAAAACATGCCCATTTATAGTTTAAATTCAGTTCATTGAAAATACAGTAATTTCCCAAGTCCGCGAGTTAGTAATTTGGTAAGTCATAGGAAAGTCTATCTGGGGTCCTTTTTCTCGAGCATCCAAAGGGAGTCTGGGAGCTTAAAGGAGGTGGCGGCTAGTCCATCTTTGGAGTGTCTCGTAGGTATACATTGCATGAAAATCTACTTAGGACGTGCGAGAGCTCTTGCCAGCGTGGCCGAATGTAAAGCACGACGAGCGAGGATACGTGCACACGGAATAGGAAAAGGATTTTCCCGTGGAAATGTAAGGCGGCCCTTATCGGGCCAAAGAAAGCGAGACTGAGAAATGGGAGAGGCCAGTCCCAGTCACGTGGGAGTTTAATCCCGTGCAATAAACTAGCTCATCCATTCTGCAGAATGCCAGTACATTCGCTAGTCACTGTCTGTTATGTGCGATCTTCCATCATCCTGGACCACCGTCGTTCCGTTTTTTATCTACTAAATACTGACATTCCTCGATGTTCGTGAGATATCAGTGTGAACCAGATATTGAGTAATAAAGTAAATCGAATTCCCCGTGCCAGGAAGTTGTGAGCCCCCTTGCAAATGAGTTGTCCCTTCAATTAGACGGCTTTGGTTCAATTAGTTGCGTTGCTTTTATTATTACCAACCTCGCTTTTAATCATTAATCTCAGTTACGTAATATTTGAAAAAAGTATTATTTAAAAGTACGGATCGGTGGATGGAAATCAATTTAAATTCGATGCGATTTCGTAATACTAGTAAAAATACTGTTAATGAAGTCGGTGAGGATTATTGCTTGGTTCTTGGGGGAAATTAAAAATTTAAAAGCCTTAACAAAGCCGAAAGATATTAAATCGACACTGGTAGAATTCGCTGTTGGTCCCTTGTATACGCAGAGCTTTTGTTTCTCGCATCGTAATATCGCCTGGATGCTTTTGTTCCTTTCGACATATTGTTTTCGCGTGGCGCTAGCAGTCGTTCAGGGAGCTTGCGGGGCGCCATGCGAGCGAGCTTTCCGTTTTGTCACATATTCGATGCATCGACGTATCGGGCCGGGCCCTGCCTTCGGCTTCAGCCTGCGGCTTTATTTCCCACTCCCTCCTCTTTTCGAGTGTCGGCCTGCCAGTTTTCCACCTGTTTTTTCGCCCGCTTTTTCACGTATCCGCAACTCATACTACATTTTATATGAGTTCCTGTTATTCCTATTCCTCTGTTCTTCTATTTGAGCTCTGCTCTTTCAATATTTATACTTTCCACGTAATATACTCTTCTAGGATTTGATATGCCTTCAAATAAATATTCATTCTGTTTGATAATCTTTTGTACTGGATGGTCTCTAGTTTTCCCAATATTTGCTTGTTTTACTAGTCCCCGTTAAAAAAGCTTCTTTTAAATATCTATAATTCTTGATAAAATTCAATATTCTTCCATTTGAGCTTTGCTCTTTCAATATTTACACTTTCCACGTAATATACTCTTCTAGGATTGGATATACCTTCGAATAAATATTCATTCTGTTTGATAATCATTTCTACTGGATAGTTTCTAAGTTTTCCAATATTTCCTTCTTTTACTAATCTTCGTTAAAAAGATCCTCTTAAATATCTATAATTCTTGATAAAATTTAATGTTACCCTGAATAACACTGGTAATATCTAACCCCGAAGTGAAAGTCGATTATTCTTTCGCGGGGATTGCCGCGCAATATCACTACAGGAATTATAGAGACTTAATAGTGCAGACTCCGTTTCTTTCCCGACTCCATTTCCGTCTCTGGGATTCGGCTTCCCCGTCGCTTTCCTCTCTTCTGAAGGGCGACGCGGCGCGGCGCGGCGCGCTCGTTATGGCGCACGGCCGAGGACGCATTTAATTCGGGGCGAAGGAATGCCAGTGCCGTCGTTTGTCACCTGGCCTGACGTCTCCTAAGTCAGCCGAAATGTATCCCCGCGAAAATAATGAAACCTTTATTTCATTTCTTTCGCTTCATTTCGCCACAGCTGCCCTCTCATCTCTGTCACCTCATTTCGTTTCGCGGCCTCATAATGCAATGCCAAGAGTAATGCGTCCTGACTTTCGCCCTCTCTCCTTCTCTCTTTCTCTTTCTACCTCTTTTGATTTTATTGCCGAGAATCAGACTGCATCTTCGAAGTAAGAGGTTTGGGCGCGTGCAAAGTAGATTGTATGAAAGAGATAAAAGATCTGCCACAAGAAGACTTAATAAGGATTCGTTTGTAAGAGGGCTTTGGTTATTCATTTGAAGAACCTCTTATTATAATAGGATCTAATAATATTTGAATAATCTTGCTATGGATTTCTTAGAATTATCTCTTCGCAAGAATTATAAATAAGAGTTTCCTGAATGTATAATTAATTGAACGATGAGTAGGAATCTATTTTTTAATCACTTATTGTTTGCTGATGTTAAATGGTGTTTACTCACATATATATTCCTGTAGTTATTTCACGAGGTTCTTCCTTCAGCCAATCCTTATTCCAATAATCTGCAAATAGCAGGGTGGAGTTTTCTATTTTCATAGATTTCCTCGGCGGAAGGCAGCTTCTCGGCGAAACGGGAGCAGAAGCGCAATAATACCCGGGTATGGGAGCGATCAACGTGTCTGGCTGTGTCTGGCTGTGTTGACATTACATACGATAATAGGACGATGAAGTGTAGAGTATAGTGCGAGCATAAAATTCTCCTGCTGGAATCCTGTTATCCTCCCCCTTGTTTCTCGAGGAACATGCGAAAGCAGACTCGCTTCGCTCGACCATATCAGCAGTATCATCTTGGATGAAAATAGTTACTACTTTCGGCATGACAACGTGAAAGATAGAAACGACTCCGCGAATAGCTTTAGTGCGTGAAAACTTTTTAAGATCCGGTAATCCTGCAAATATGCCGCGAAGTCTCCCCAAAATTTAAAACGGCAAAAGAAAAAATAATACATTCGAGCTAGAAATATGATTCGAAAAGAATGTTTGTTAACACAGAGCATGGATTTTATCTAAACCAACTGAATTTTAATTCACCTTTTACGTTATCGAGGAAGTTGTAATTGTTCCATTTATTTTACAATTTAGAATCACGTGCACTCTACGAAATTAGTCGCTGTTATTGCCAGGAAACAGTGCAACCTTTTATCCCGTTCTTTTTCTTGTTTCTTGTTTCTCGGGCGATTTGTTGCTCGTTTTTCTTCCACTCAGGCTGACAGCTATCCTCCTCGACGCGACAATGCGCCGGTCGACGGATAAGAGATTTGCGCAATAGACATCCGGCGTAAGCTGCTTAAACTTTTACGTCCTTCTTCTACCGGCCGACTTTTCCTGTTTTCCTTTCTCGCTGGTGCAGCCGGAACCAAAGCGAAGCCGAGCCGTGCCGTGCCGTGCCGAGCCGAGCCACTGCAGCTCTAATCGCCCAGGATTAATAGCAGCAGTGCTGCCGAGAGCGGCGCGTGGACCTCTTGTAATTTGGTTGGTCCAGGGATTACACTTAAAACGTTTACGAGTTCCTGCGCATTTCTTTTTCCGAGCCACGAATTCCTGAGAAATTCGACCGGGCCACCAGCACTTGTAAAAAGTCGGCCGTGATTATGGGCGCATTTCCTTTTTCGTTTTATTCCTTCATTAATTTGATCCGAGGTCTTAACGAATCCCCCGGATACTTTCTGTAATTCCATTTACAAAGCTGCAGAATGTTGCTCCTCTCGTTGCTGCACGGAAAGTAATAGTCGCTGGAGATTTAGATCGATGTCTAGGTCGGCCCGTTCCAGCCGGACAACCTGGATCCCCGGGCGCTGCCACCTCCGAGATCTCTATCAATTCTTTTCGATTTACAGGAAACAGTGAGTTGCCGGCAGTTAATCCTGATAAAGAGTGAGAGGGCGGCGGAGGCGGCGGGGGCGGCGGGGGAGGATAGTAGTCGATGGGATCCCATAAAAGGATCGGGAGCGTATCGCATCATTAGGACGTTAGGTTTGAATAACGACGGGAGCCAGGGCAACGGTGCGCGGTCCAGCTTTAATTCTCTAACTCAATCTTTGTCAGGTAAATCAATTTCGTCGACGTGGCGGAGCCGCATCAGTTTGCCGATCCATTGCGCCACTGGCGGCCCGCTTTTAACCCTTTTGCTCGTTTGGTACACCCGATCCTTCCCCTCGGCTGCCGCTTGGTCAGCTCCGTCGGATTTCACCGAGCATTAACGCCGGTAATCCTCGTCTAATCAGACTTCGGCCATCATGCCTCCTATCGAAATCGTTCAATCCCCTCTCCCCCTCTCTCCCTCTCTCTTTCTCTCTCCCCCTTTCTCTGTGATCGCGATTTCGTCATTACGCCGCCGCGTCGTCCTCATTCTTCCGGAATTACGTGATACTCCTTGTGTACCCCTTCGAGCTCTAACCTTTGTCGGCTTTCACCATAAATTGCGCTTCACGATACCCAAATCATTAGGAACTTACTCTTTATCGAAGTAGTATAGGAAATAGAGACTTTATTAATAAAAAACTGTACCTGGTTTTTAAAACCAGAAAGATAATATTTTTATTAAGTATAGAAAATGTGACGTAAAAGGAGAGAAAGCACGTTTTCTTTATAATTAATCTAAATATCCTGCTTTGGTGCATAATATTTGCGGTGTCAAAGCAGTTGATTGTTATTAATAGAGGGTGATAAAAAAGTATGTTGGTACGGTGACACGTGCTGTCATTTTTCGGGGCGCAAAAAGGCGAGAGAAGGTGCAATGGAGAAGGCGGAGAGAGTGTCTTAAGGAATGGGCGGCATGAATGAAACTCATTGCACGTTCGTTTTTCTCGCCAACCTGTTAGCTACCGGCGCCAAGATGAATCCATAAAGCAGCTCTCGGCGTAGCAGGCGCACTGCCGCTGAGTGAAGCTGACGCGCGGTCCAGAGTATTCCGGGTGATTTACGACGCTTAAAATTAACGGCGAGTCTTGGCGAGAGGAACGGTAGCTGCGGAACGAGCCATCCTCGGCAATCCTTGGGATCCTTCAAGTCCTCTTGAGCAGCCCTGCGAGAACTCGCCTTACACCGAAGTAAAAGTAATTGCTCCACCCTAACTGGGAAAGGCTAAATAGTAAACACGGTTTATTCTAACGAGAACGACTCTCTACCGCTCGAGTAAAACTCGTTACGAGTTGGAGTTCCATTCACCTTTCTGCCAGTCCGCTTCTCTTACCTTTTCAAGAGTGTCGCACTCTAATTCTGGATTCGTCGGTTGCATTGCCATCTCTTAATCACAACAGAGTGGGAATTGTACGCAAATAATTGTTCCCTGTCTTACCCGTTTCCTTCTCACAGGCTTTTGTGGTCTGTTCATTTGTACAAGGGTGTTATAGTATTTTATTTCGGAAAGTAGGTTTAGGTTACGTTCCAATTGGAGAGCTTCTGCAACGAGAAGAATATTGCGAGAGGGGTGGTACGAAAAGAAGGTGGAATGATCGATGGTCGGACAGGGTGATTGCAAGGGTAGCATGTGGAGTTAACGGAACGGGAGTAACCCCCGAGCAATTACACCGAGTTAACTCGGGCAGGAGCGTTAGTCCAATAAGTCCGTTGATTGTCTCGAGTTATTCCAGTCCTGCTCCCGCAGGACATCCGGCACGGGCTTATCAATTTTTATGACCTGCCCGGCAGAATACAGTCAACGTAACAGGTCCTCGTCTCGTCCTTCCCACTCCACGCTATTCACCAGCGGATTCCTCTGGATTGTTCAAAGCGGAATAGTCCTGAAGGAACGCTTTCCTCGATAGGATGCTCCAGAGTGGACATCGTCTTAAGATCCCCGGGACATTCCCTAACTTCTTCCATTCGCCTTACTGCTCGTCGAATAGGATCGGGCTATCACTGTATTTTGCAATTAACGTTTTCTGCCTCCGATGCGCCAGCTGTTTCAACAGAAAAAACATCCCAAATTGCTTTGATAATTTTTTTGGTACAAATGTACAAAAAATCTTTCTTCGAAGCACGAAGAATCCTAAGTATCCCTCATTTAAACTACCGACACATAAAGACTCGTACTCCACATTCTATGAAAATAATCAGGTTCTTTGATATCATCTTATTCCTCTGTAATACCGTTTGTAATCCGCGTGCCGATTTACACTGCCACTTCGGATTAACAATGGGATTTAACAGTTGGGCTGGCGACGGGAAGGTTAAAAATTGCCAGGAACATCGAGCGAGAGAGAGAGAGAGAGAAAGGGATAGGAGGACGGGGTAGGAAGAAGAACGGCGGGAACAAAAGCAGGAATTCCAAGCGGTCCAGAGAAAGGGATGCTGCAACGCTGGGAGCCATTGTGCGCTACCGCTCGCGACGCTTGGCTGTCGAGCTTGCGCGTGCGAATGCTGCTGGTGCGATCTAGATGTTGTCTCGCGCGCCATAAATTACAGCGTCCGGGCACGTAGAGAGGCGTTTCAGAAATTATTCAACTGTCTCTCTGCGGGATTGCCGACAAAAATACAAAGGCATGATTTATATTCGATCGTGCTTCTTATGCATTGAATGTTCGCGATGCGAAGCACGTGCCACGGAAGAAATGAAAAGAGCGTCCCGGACGTGTCCGCGTCTTCGTCTGCCTCCTTTCTCCTCTCTCTATCCCTCTCTCTCGCGCCCCTTTCCATCCACTAATCCTCTCTCTTTCTCTCTCATCGCGCCCTATCGCACCGATTTCCAATACTTGACCGAGCGGGTTCCCTTTCTCTCTCACCCGCACTCACCGCTCCCCGGCAAACCCCGGCCATTGTAAATGCCCTCTATAATCCTTCCATTTCTGTCTTTCCAACAGTATAAACGCACTGACGCGGAATCGAACGAACTCTACGTGACGGAATAGGAAAAGTCACTCTCTCTTTCTCTCGTCCTCTTTCTCCTTCTCTGCCAGCCACATTTTTCTTTGTCAATTTCTTTCTGACTTTCTCTATTGAGAGATAAATGGTAACTTATTATCTTGATTGTCGATGGGTTAATGCTCGATCGATAAGGGATCAGCAGCCAATTTAATAGGGGTGAAACTACAATCGTATTATTGTAAGTCTACGCGATAAGCTCGTTTCATTACAACTTTTGGCAATAAATTAATTCAGACTGTAGGAATTCCAGGGACTTTCTGGGCGCAGCGAGGATGCGCGCGAGGAATCGTAAGGCAAGGGGTTAAGGTGGTCCTTGCTTCCCGAAATCGAGAGGGGGGGTGGGTGGAGAGCGTTTTAACTCGAAATCTGGATTTCCAGGGAATTGTCGCGCGGCGTTTCTCGCATCCAATTTCGAGAGTGAGGTCTTAACTATCTGAAATTTTCCTGTTATGTAGATCGCGGTATCCAAGAGTCGTAATTCCACGGGAGGCTTCCGTTTGCAAATTAAGGCCGCGCCGAAAGCTCGCGTGCGCCGCTGGAAGTTCGTTCCAGGGAATTCCGGGTACGCTCGGCATTTTTGCCTTCCCGAATGTACACCCTCCTTTCCACCACTACTCCCTTTCTCATCCCTTTCCAGCCCCTTTTCCTCATCCGTTGCCACCACCGCCACCACCACCGGCGGGGGGATTTTCTTCGCGTTCCTACTTCTTGTCGCGCGCTGAGATGCATTTTAATCTCCCTCTCTCTCTCTCCCCCTCTGTGTGTCTCTCCCCCTCCGCAAAGTTTAAACGACTTTCGCGTTACTCCCGTTATCAGCAGCAGCAGCAGCACCACCACCAGCAGCAGGAGCACACAACTTTGACGAACCGCGAAGCATAGTTAGAGTGTCTTCCTCGAGTGCATAGTGTCCCCACGTAATCGGGTTTATCAGCTTCAAAGTTGCCCGGAACTTTCCCACTTGCACTTAAATTCTCGTCAGAAAAACTGCCAACTATTCTTGCCGTTTGGCTATTCGAGGCTTTCCGAATACCTCGACATGCTTACTGTTGTCGGTGGAGTTAGTACGATAAAGAAAGGAAGCTTAATAGATTGGAAGGTAGGGCCCGCGCTATACATATAACAATTCTGGGAGGCAACTAATTACGGCATAGTGAAGGAGGATGCAGCCAAATGAAATAGATTTGATTATGCTTGCTCGGCGAGCGGATGAAACTTCCCAGTTTGTCTGGCGGCTATCACCGAGAGAGATTTTCCTAAGAATCTCGCTAAACTAGTTCAATTAGCCAAATTGAAGCGCCGCAGTTGAAAGTTCGCTCTGACGGACGGTGATACTGTGGACAAGGCTCCGTTGGTGCATACTCATTTCTTTATGTTCTTTTCAAGTAGCTTACGCTGCTTTTAGCTTTTGTTTGGAGAGTAACCTGGAAAACATTCCAAGCTAAAGTTCTCCTGAGTATTATTAATTCTACTATTACATAGTACTCATTGCTAATTACGAAAGGGGCAATTCTAAATATATATTCCATATCCGTAAATTGTCTATTTTCAAACATTCTATACTACAAGAAAAAAGGCGTCCCGCTTGAAAATACGAGACAACAGTTTGTAAATGGAGCATTATCAGTGAAGGATGCTTCAACATTTGGCTGTTTAGCATGATAGGATGATCCATCCCATCAAAAGCTAGCCATAGCGGAGCTAGTTTCTGTTTGCACGTTGCGAAACATTAGTCCGCATGATCGAGCGCAATTACGGCGATGAATGATCGGGAGCGTGGGATCGGGTGAAAGGAAACACATAGTGCGTTCGGCTGGGCTCGGCACTGGCCCGGATCGACAAACCGAGCGGGCGCCGGCCATAAACCGTATAAACCGCGTGTGCATGCATGTACTAGCTAGCTGTTCCTCTATGGTGCACACGAATTTCCAGACTGGCGCGCCCGAGTTGCACGGCTGACTGGGTCAGCAGTTCAGTCACTCGAATTTTCGATCCTGAAAACATTAGAGGCGTGTCTTGTCTGCTTATCGGAGCGTTCATCGGTACGAAGGAGCTCGACCCTTCCATCCATCCATCTTTGAGGTTAACCTCAAGAGTCGCATCGCGAGACTAACGCGCACTCTCCCCTCCTCTCTCTCTCTCTCTCTCGCTTCCTCTCTCCCCCTCTGAGGTCTAAGGTCTAAGGTCTGGGCTGGTGGCTAGTGGGAAAAGGGAAAGAGCAGCCAGCCTCCGGGGCTCCGCCTGATTTATGTCACGCTCAGACCCGCCGTTAATTAACCCTTCGCGGCAAAAGGATTGTTTTAAGCCTGACTGGAGATTGACCCTGGACTTTTCACGCTTCGCTACCCAGGGGATGACAAAGATGCAGCTTACGTCAGCCGTTCCCACTGGTTAAAGTGGATGCAGACGAAACTAGGCTGACGCCAATGACACGTCTTGCAATTTTTTATGAGGGATTATTTCCGTGGAGATCCCAATGTGGATGCTGATATTAAGTTAGCTCCGATGCTGACGTGTAGAGGACAATTAATTGGTTAAAGCGGAACTTTGTTATAGATATCCATTGACTTTTCTTGCCATTATTGCCACCGGAATGCACTGATATTGTGGTGGAACAATCCAGATATGGATCTAGGCAGAGGTCGCTTGAAATACTCGACTATTTAAATGCTATATTATTACCCGAGGGGCTTTGTGCAACGTCTACCTGTCATGTCTGCGGTATTACGAATAATACTGATTTAGAGAAACAAAATGGAACTGTCCCCAAAGCATAGCCGGACCTTGTTAACGCTGGGAACAAGTTCTGATTTGCTTTGAACATGACCAGTTATCCTGACCACACATTCGCCTCCCCCTTGATAACCAGAAGTTTAGTAGGACTGCGTGTATTCCTGCGTTACTACCCTAACGATAGCGTTCCCTAATTGTACTCTAAGTTTAACTAGCAGTCTTCGTGTAACAATCAGGGAACTAATTCGCTACACTGAACTCCGACGATCATTCGAACCTACTCCACGGAGATCACTTAAGTGGAAATTCCCCTGGTAATACTATTATTTCCCATTCCACTACTAGCAACATCTAAAATATCCTCTTCGAAAATCGTATTATATAAAAATAGGAAAAATGTATCATCTCTCTGGGTGCCAACTGGAGAAGTTCCGGAATCTGCATTTGGCTGGGAATCGAAATTGCCGGATCTTAAATCAGTCGCAATAAAACTCGATCTCCAATCATTTATCCGAGATGGATGCCTTAAGCGTCGCGCGATATCTAGAAAAATCTTCCATCCTATAAAACACGTTCTCGCTTTCCTGTTGGAATTCAACCGGGTTTCCTTCATTGGCCTCGAAAGATAGGCGGACGCGGCGCGGGCTGCGGGGACGAGTGGATTTAAACGTTCATACTAGATTACGCAAATGGCGCGATAATGCGTCGAATCATTGCCGCGCCAAACCATCCAATAACTCGATTTACCTTCGGGAAAAGAATTCTCCGTCCCCGGCGTTTCTTCTGACGTTGCGTTGGCTTACTTCGGAGGCGAACCTTTTGCCAGGGATCTTCTGGATGGCACTCGACGTTACTTACCGACCTGCATGCGAATGCCTGGAATTCCATGCAAATGGTAACGGTTCCGAGCTCCGTCGAGACCACTGCGGCCATTTGGCCAGCATAAAGACACGGCCAGAACAAGCCCCCGAAAGCCTTCCCCGGCATTTTTCCTCGTCATCGCATGGAAGAGATCGCTTTCGGCTGGCGCGCCTCCTCTCTTCTTCCACCCACTAAAAAAAAAGCCTTGAATCGGAAGCACGCCTTTGCGGGAAGTTGCGTCTCACAGTCTTGCTTTCGCCCTTGCTACCAGAAAAAAATTATTCTGGTCTTGTAAAATTTTTCTTTGAACTATTCGATGTCGTTCATGTGGTTCGATATAATTTCGTGTCTAATGCAATCTAGAATCACTCGGTAAATGACTTTATTTACAACACTCTGGCATGCCAAGCAGGGGATGTTTTTAGCTAGTAGAATTTGAAGTTGAAAGAATTTAGTTGAATGATAAATGGACCGATTAGATCACTGATAGAGGATAGTATTGAAATAGATAGGACATAGATGACGGGCGCCTACAAATTGCTCTAAACGGTCAGTGGAGTTTCAAATAGCGTAGTCCTCTTGAGCGGTCCACTCGATTTAGGTATGGAACGTGTGCACTCTGAAAGGTGGGAGATGACGCATTCAAATATGGCAGTGGAAACGCACGGGAATTACGGGAGCCAGTTATCGGACCTCGACAAGCCCGGGACATTTTATTGGGGGCGAATATTGCGACGGCAGCATTCAAAAAGTTACTCCCCAAGTTGGGAGTACAATTTTACGAAGGGAATAGAAGCCCGTGCGATGTAAAATCGGCGGGGACGACAAGGCGGAACATCTCCCGGCAAATCCATTGCAACAAAATATGCCGAACGACGTTCTTCGGGCGTTCCATTGCTCGGGGAAGCTGCAACCTCCATTTCCCCCCGGTATTTCCTACGTGCACCGAATAAATCATTCTTCCTAGTCTTCTATCTGCATCGGATAGAAGTCCCCCGTGGAAAACGTCTTGCTCCCTTTGTTCGGCCAAGATGGCCGTACGGGATTCTATCCTAGGATTCTGCCTCTTGTATCAATCAACTTTCCAATATACGTCTAGCCGTCCTTTTAACATTCTACTCCAAAATCACTTTAACCTATTGTTAACCCGCTATTTTTAACCGAATTCGCGCCACGCAATATTATAAGAATTCCAGGAAGTACCTAACATTACTTATCGTTTCACGATCATCGCAACTGCTAAAATAATGATCTAGTTTACTAAAAGCGTAAAATATAGCTGACATTGGCGTTAGCATTAAAGAATGCAAACTGTTTTTGCAACACTCTCATCTGATGAAAGTGAAGCCGAAGGGCAGTAGCGATGTTGTAAGGTGGTAAGGTAACCGAATATTCCTGGCAAGGTTAGGTGAGCGTGCGGCTCTAACGAGCCTAATCTTTCGTGACGTAATTACTTTTCTCTGCCTCGAAGCGCTAAGTGCTTCTAATATTAATAGTCCATCGCGCTATCTATCCAGTCCACGCTCGTTAAGAAGATCAGAAAAGGTAATCGGTAGGAGAGGTGGCGCGCGTGTTGCTTCGCGAGAAAAGATAACTGGCCCGGGCTAAATTGTAGGTTAAGTCGTTCCAACGAACAACCGGCTGCATACGTAATTCTCGAGCTGAAACAAGCGGCTAGAAGCCTGGTAACTGCTTTAGCGTACGCCAGAAGGGCAGAAAGGTGGGCCGGGGGTGGTTCGGGGGTGGTCGGAGGCGGCGGTTGCACACGTGCGCCCCGGAACTTTGTAGCCATGCTCTGCTCTCCATATCATACGGGCCACTGGCCACGCCAAAAAGGTACGTTACATTCAACGCCTGACTCCAAAGTTCGGGAGTTAACGCCCATGCTCGTATGAATGAATTATTAAAATGGATTTTCCTCCTGCCCGCCCGTCGCACTGCCAATCTCCCGATCGATATGCCGATAATCCACCCAGTATCCTCTATTGGGATACTCCGGTATAAAGCAGAATACTATTGACCCTCGACCGATCGAGTGTCCCTTTCCTCTATCTATACCACTCGCTGTGTTACCAATGAGTATTCGTTACAAGCTAGTATTTTTATTCCTTCTTTTATTCTGCCATGTTCCATAGGTGTTCCAAAGTATGAAATTAATGGAAAGTATTGGTAAAATAAATATTATGACATTTTTCTATAACGTAACGATAAAAAGAGGAATAGTTTGTGAATTTATAATCATTTTTGGGGGGGCTGTAACTTCCGTTGAAAGTTAATATGAATTTCAAAGTTTCTAAAGAGCTTAATTAAGGCAGGAAATTAAAATAGTTTAAAAATGATTTCATAGAATATGTTCATCTGAAATATAGCGCGCAATAAAAGAACTGCTCACGTTACAGTGTAATGGCTGGTATTAAAACAGGCCTCCTGGAAATTAGTATAATTGTATTAAAGTTTCGGGAACATCCACCTCGCTGGTTCGACCCTACCTCGTCTCCAGTCCCTCGACGACGCAGCTGGTACTTGCCTCTTGACTACATGGACAAAGCTGACGATGCGAAACGGCTCGTGTTGGTGCAGCAGCACGAGCAACGTAAACTATGTACTCCTCCTGTAAAGGTGGCGGCTGCTACTGAAACAAGTCTTTCCGAGGAGGAGCCATGCAAACGACACTCAAAACACAAATGGCTCACGGACTCGCAATGGCTCTCTCCCATTTTTGCTGCCTCGGCGAAAGCTCGCCTTGTACGAATTTCGGCTATGCCTCTTCCCTCCTACTTCACCTTCTTCCTCCGAGAGATCATGTTTCTTCCTCTATGCAAAACAAAATATTTACACAAATCAAAAACCTATTTTCTTAAGGAAGTTTTTAAGGAGTTAAAATCTTGTACCAAGCACATAAAATCGTTTGCTACATAATGTTATCTTAGCTTGAAGCGTCTGTGGTTTACATTCATTATACATGAAGATTTATGTATATGAATATATGGTACAAATCTTCTAACATCGTGCTAGGTTGACTAAAAATGTCTACCAAGCCTAAAAAGATTGTTATTTCTGCTTTGTTCAATCGTAACGAATTTAAAGTGCACAAAGCACAACTAAATAAAGACTCGCTGTATATAAAAATAAGTATTTCTTCGTGAAGGAAATTCTTTCCACTAAAAAGAAAAGAAAAATAAAAGAATACATTTTCCTGAAGAAGAGTGCTCAAAAACGTTCACCGTGGCAATACTTTTATTTTATTCACTGCATGTTGTTCATTTTCGACCTTTAGCGGAATTATGCGAAGTTCGTACTACAAAACTTATAGTTGCCATAGCGACAAGAGTGTGGGTGAGTCGAGGGAGGGGGAAGCATATACGGAGCACGTAGCAGCTTAATATAAGCACGCGGATAACTCTCCCTCTCTCTCTCTTCTCTCTCCTCTCTCCTCTCTCAGGCTAGGACGGCTCCATTTCGTCTGGCAGGGTGTACACGTGTTTGACAAGTAGAAAGACGGAGGCGTACCCTCGAGACATGGTCAAAGGAGCCAGACAAGATTCCCGTCACTGTCAAACCGTGTTCGGTCCCCGGCCCTACGTGCGACAAATATTTGACGTCAACCAACGGAAACGCATCTCGTCCTCTGTTATTTACGCCCGACCAGTGGGCGCGCCAGATCTATCTCGCGGTGATCCAATGTCTTTAAATTCTAACCAGATGTCGCCACGGTCATTTTAGTTACTTATGCGCTTCTAGGTAGACAGTGAAAAGGCAGATCAGTTTAATTATTGATTTTATTTAATATATTACGATTGATCGTTAATTTCATAAGAATGATTGACGCGATTGTTACGGTTCTTGTTGATGTTTGGTGGATTCATAAATCTTCTCGACCAGATCTTCGATATTTCATGGGAATAAGGCAAGGGTCCTCAATTTGTCGGTTAACTGTTGACAGAGGAGTAACGGGCCAGTGTCTAGGGGCGGCGACCTATTTGATTTGTACACTCTGGCTATAAATTGTCGGTAATCCCAGCGATTACAGTAGTCCTATTGATGCTTGGTGATCAATTATCCGGTTCGGCATGACGCCCGGTACTAATGATTCGCGGGGGATATGAACGTACCGAGAGAGTTGAGAGGTTTTTTGGGAGTGGGAACTGGCTGTTATGCGATCTGTCGGCGAGTATCGGGAGCGATGCAAATCTCCCGGATCAAAGTCAGCCGCTCACTTTTTGAAGTACCCAGCGGGTAATACGGTGAATCAGCTCGGTAAATCAGCTCGCATTGACACGAGCCTCGGATGGGAGGAGCGGCAGGGGATCGAGCTGCGCATTGACAGCCATAAACATGTCACCGAGGAACATCTCTGGCTCGGAGGCCTGATCTATTGCGTATTATTTTGGTTATTGGCATCCGTGGAGGGAAACGGCTCGCCCGCTTGCACCATCCCCAAATGGACTCTACACTCGAGAAACCAGCTCGCAAGCGTTTCCGCGCTTTAATAGCGCCCTCCTCGCTCCACTATATCACTTTGATAGTGTTTGCACTTTTCATGCCGCTCCGAACCGCTCGCCAATTCGCTTTCAAAGTAGTTTTTACTTCGAGCTACCGCACTCTACTCTTTTGTCGATCGTGTAAAAGTCAACGCATTAATATTACATTTTTATAGTTTTTATATACTGGCTTTCTAGGTAAGCATATGTTTTTTAAATGCATCGATTTTTCCACGTATATGGAACTCAGATTCATTCTTTATGATCGAAGATGAATAACAACCATTATTTATGTTATAAAGGAACCACGTATCTATGAAGATATTAAATTTGTATTGTTCTCACAAGTTTTCCTTATTTTCTAACAAATCTTTAGAAAAGACACTTCTTGTTTCTGATGTTGCCATAACAATACGATCGGACAAATTTTGTGGTATCGAGATAGTTGAGATACTAAAACAGTTGGTACTAAGAGGCAGGTATATTACATTGCCAACGATCTGCGAGCTTGTTATTCATTTGCATGGTAGTAGCCAGGTTACTTCAGGGACATGGTCCAACGCGTAGCCCGATTACGACGCCCGAGAAATTAAGCAGTATGAAATATTCATGGAGACCCTCTGCGAGAGGAGCAGCTCTGCACGAGCATATATTATTTTATTACCTGCTCGGAGCTGCATAATATTTCGGACACCGTTCTCCTCGAGTTGGTACAGCTGGCCGATTGTTACGGCACTCGAGTTTTCTACAATAAATTCTTGAACTGTTGATTTCTCTTCTTAACACTTGCTCCAAAAGGTAATTTCATACTGGCAGATTTCAATAATAATTGAATAATCGCGTAAAGAAGAAACGACTCAATTGGATACTTGTGTTATGAGTGGAATGTGCAGTGACTTCTTTTACATTTGATTGACTGAGACAGAGTACTCTTACGGGAGAGATAGAGATAGAGAGAGGGAGAGTGGATTAAGTACGTAGGCGGTTTAGTTATACACGCAATATTAGTGAAGAGGGTGCCGTAAAACTAACGAAGGCAAGCTCCAGTGGCAGGCTGTATAACAATGGAGACGGGGGTCCGGCATAGAATTGTGTACGAGTGAGTCCAGTTAGGTGCTACTTTACGGGCAATAACCGTCGCCGTAAACATAGCCTGCGCGCACGCCTCACCACCACGCTAGTCTCCCCACCCGATCCTAGAGTAATACTTGTTCGAGGGGCTTTCTCCTATTTTATTTTATCCCCACGTGCCACCGAGAATGCCTAATCGCTTGTTGGCTTGGCCAGACTCGATCGGCGCAAGTGATATTGCGATAGCCTTCCTACGCTATACCCTCTTCAGGCTCAACTCTCCCTATATCAGGCCAGATTAACTTTTACGGATCGTTACATTCGCCAGGGTGGCACTTCCACAGATCCTAGGATATCTCGGAATGTCTCTGCCCTGCAACGCTCGGTCATAGGTTAACCCCATGTGTGTCTTTGGGAATCCGTTAAAGGATCAATAAATATGTTCACTCGGATGTATCTTGCATCAATTATAGCTGTTTATTTGATCTGCGATTAACAATAAGATAAGGTTTGATATACTTGTACATGTTACTCAGAGTTTTAATTGTTCAATTTTAACTTGTAATTATATAACTGGAGTTAGGAATTCCTATATTTCTTGTATAAATGTATGCTAACCGCAAGAATTGCTAGATTAAATTAATGACAGATGAAAGCTTATATCCTGCATAGCGTGATTTTCGACCACACGTCATCCTCCTGGTAGATGTATTTAGGAAGGCGTTAAAGTGTAAATCAAAATTAGCGTGTGTGAGAAATTGCATAGGCGGTGATTCTGAAACGCGCATATGAAATGGCGAGAGCAGATTCGTGTCAGTGTGGTACTTGATGCATATAAGTAGGATGATGCGCGATAAGTGACAGCAAGTATCGAAGCTTTTCTTGGGCGGATCCGTGGCTTATGTGACCCAGGACGCTTTTGAGCTATCTCTGGAGTATCTGCTGCATAAATCAGGGGCCGAGGATTACGAAGCTAAGACTGCGGAAGTAACGAGATTAGCGTGCATCGTTGGCCCAACCGGGAAGACGACAGGCTCTATTGCGCCGCGCAAACTCTATAATTGGAAGGAGGATGAAAAGGCTTCTACGCGCATTCCCATCGTACCTCTTGGATTTTATGGAATCGCCCCATCCACCGGCACTCGCTACTTTCATTTGCCGATTCAGATCCAAACGAGTTCGAGCTGACTTCTGAAAGAATCTTCCTCGGTACTCTCAATAGTTTGCCCTTGTTATGGAAGGTAGAATTGTAATCTTCTTCTTGCAAGAAATGAGCAATATTGACAGTCAGTTTCTTTTCTTTCGAAACCACGTAATTTCCCAGTAACAATCTATCAAGTATTCAAAAATATTGATGGTAATATTAGTCGTAAAATGCAATAGAAAACACAAAAAATACAATGATTATTTAATGATAAAGAAAGTATTAGATAAGGGTGGCACTTTAGTAGTGATCTTCGACATTCTACCGTGACGAGATGATGTCGGTGGTGGCATATGGCTGGGAAGGTTAACTCGCACTCTAATCTGTAGATACAGGGCAATTCCCCATGCGGGATAGAATCTATTTCCTCGGTAGTGTATGAGTGCGCAATATCTGGAATGCCTGGCGAGTAGAACAATTGCTGGCGGTTAGAACGAACTCGTATACAAAGAGTCGTTCTTCCGGCAGTAAAGCAGGAAAGTACATTCGTAGTTGTGGAAATTCCGGTGCGAGCGTAGCTTGGTTGTTCGAGAGAAGGAAGGTTCTCCTGCTTACGTAAGACGGGCCAAACGAAAGTCGACCCGGTTTTCGTCGACGGGCTTTGTTGGGGGTTGTGTCGTCGTCGCAGGTAGTCCCATCCTCGCATTAGCCACCAACGGAAGCAGTCGTAGACATTAGCCTCGACTCTCTGCGCCCGTTGCGTCTCTCGGGCGAAGTAGTTCGCGAATTAGCCGCTAAAACGTAGGTGCTGCCGAAACTTGGCCCGCCTTGGAACTCGGCAAACACGTAAACTCGCCCTCGTTATCGTAGCGCTGCCAGATCCCTACTACTTTCGGCTGATGAGCATGCCGAACTTCCAGCTCCGAGGATGCGATTTCGACGGACGCATCCGACTATCTCGAAGGCGTCCGCCCCTCACTTTAATCTTGTTACCCTGCTCTCAACCCCTCCGTCAAATTAACCTCCTGCATTTATGCCGATTAATCCACCGGCTCTCTTCGCTTTACTCCTTAAAACACCATTTTATTTCGATCCATCAAGTTATATTTCTTACTTTTTATGTACTAGAAATATTTGGATAGAAAAAAGGAAACGCAGTTTGTCCCTGAAGAGGGTGGCGACAAATGCGTCATAGTAGTACGACTAAAGGAAGTCACGTCGAGAATGAAGAAGTCACGTATGTTCCATAAGTTGGCCGAGTGTTCTTTAGCCGCAGAGGACTTTTTGCTTTAATGATCTTAACTGGGTGCAATTGGAGCGAGGATTGGAATGGATGCGAAGGTGCAGCGCGGCGCGGTGGTGGAAGCGAGGCATTCCACGATATTTCCCCGGAGTTTCGCGCAAATGACGAAGAAATAGGCGGAGGGCATCGTGACTCGTGTCGAGCAGTTAACAGTCTCGCCGCGTCGTTTTCTCGCAGTTGCAAATACTTTAATCTCGTTCTCATCCTGGCACTTGCCGCTCGGCTCAGCTGAGACTGCTTTGCTTCGTTCCTTCTTCCCGCTTCTGCACCGGAAACCGGCCCGGAGCTTGCCAGAAGTAAGCTGCCGAGCTTACCACGCTTCTTAACTAGTCTTGGAATAGCGATGAAAATCCTCCTCGCGTGGCGGTTTCTGTGTACACCCTTCGATCGGCATCGCTCTATTGAGGAAGCGATAGATTTACGAGAATTCCTTCCCGTTTATCCATTTCGGTTAGCTGGATTTCCTATGATTGAGTTCTTCGGCTTACCCTTCGATCGTCCAAGAACATAGGATTCTATACACTCTTAAATTTGCTCATAGATTAGAATCGATTTGAAAGGAAAATAATATTAGCAAAAACATATTGAGCCTAGGTAATGATTAATGTAGATTACATTAAATTTTAAAATAGAACTTAGTTAAGAAAATTGCAGTTGTCCCAGATTTAAACAAGATAAATTGAAGTTAGTACACAATAGATTAAAACGCGCATGGAAGGAAGATGGAAGTTTGCACGCTACATATTACTAATTGGAGGACAAAGTGAATTGACAGAAGGAGCAAGTGGCCGCTGCTAGCGTCTCAAGGGTGAGTTTCATTGTTGGGGCGAAAGAAAGGCCCGAAAAAGCGAGTGTTCTGCATCCGACGTTCATTCTTCTTACCGCGGCATTACTTTAGCGAGGATTTCTGGAGCGGCGAGCGTTCCGTTGGAGGTCGAGGTGCACTTTCTGGCGGGGCGCGCCGCTGCACTCGTGACGCTCGAGAGAATAATTTAGAGAGCACTTTGGTGGCGGCAGTTTGGTGACTCCAGACTCTCCAGCCGGAGCGGGCCAGCCAGCCAGCCAGCCAGCCAGCCATCCAGCCGAGAGAGCAGCCGAGCACTCATCCACCCAGCCAGTCCGAAGATACATATCTTTCCACTCGCTTTTCCAGCTTCTTCCTTCACCCGCCCGCCCTATGAATTGTTTCCCAGCCGCAGTTACGAGCCCGCTCTCCACCATCCCGTAAACCGACTGTCCTTCACGTCCAGCCAACCACCACCAGACTTCCGGCTACCCCTTCTTTCCTTCCTTCCTTCCTTCTTTCGATTCTTCTTTACCACCCACTCCTCTTTGTCTTGCCACCTCGCCAGCACTCCCATTCCTTCTTCCTTTCCTTCCTATCCTATGTCTCTGTCTCTCTTTCTCTCCTTATCTATTTTAGTCGGAATAAAGAGCGAACCCTTGGGCAAGTCGTTCCAAACAATCGGTGGCGATTCGGGCTGATTTACTCTCGAGGCTGCAATCGACTGGGGCGCAGCCTGCTCTAGTCGACTCGGCCCTCATTGATGTTACTATCCCCGGACACTTAGGTCCTCCGGTAAAGGTTTTCCAAGGCTGCTTTTCTTTATCGACACTGTAAAACGTGTAAAGTAGGTCGCATATCGCGAAATGATGAAACGGCCCGTCCCTCCATCAGGGTGTACGAGCTGCTGTCTGATCCATATCTCTCTCCGGTGCTGCACGAGCAATTGCTCCATATCTTCGTGTTATTGCCGCGCCCTCTACATCAATATCCTTAACCCTCCAGATGGCGCCTCCACAGGTGTGCGAGACTTTCGTCAGTTTCGAGAAATGTGATGTCAATATTTTTATTCATGTTACATCGCTCGGTGACGCATCTTCGGGCCAGCGCGACCCAGCGCGGCCCAGCGCTGCATCGGGCGTATCGATTGCGTTGCTCGCCTCCGTGTGGCAGCGTGCCATTTAAGAATTGGAATATACGACTTTGAAACATCGCCCGTGTTATTTCCCGTGCACGCTGCTGTCGCACCGGTGATGTAGAGATGTACGCAATCAATTTTTGCACCCGCGCCGAGCACATAAAGCCCTCTGTGCAAGCGGCCGACACACGGAACAGTGCATTTCCCCGAGTCAATTTATCGTGCGTTCCGAGAGCAGCTTTTCTATCCGTGGAACGGAAAGTATGTCAAGTTTTCCAGCGATGAGTTACTTCCGTTTACAGCAATATTCCACTCGAGCCCGGCTTCCATTCGGAGTCTCGGCGAGCAGTTTATAATTATAACATCCCGCTACTCCAAGCTACTTAGAACTTGTTTCTCGAGAGGCATTTATTCAGCTGTAAAACAGGTGCTCCGGCAATTTCAATAGTTTCCTCTCCTGCACTCCCTCTCCTTTATCTTTGTCGCACCGTGCGCGCTTTTATTCGTCCTAAAAGAATCCTCGCTTTTTTATTGAGAATACCACTCGATCGCTCATCGATTTATATTTCGCAATTCGCCACCTTGAGTCCCTCGAATCATACGCTTCGAGCAATCGTGATACTTTCATCCCCTGTCGCTCCGAATCTCCTGTTTTTGGGTTAGTTCGCGCGACAGTACGTCCGCCGACGAATTTCCACGGAACAACGACACGCGCGCCAATCAACAATCGGATTAGCGATTGCCAACTAATAATGCAAACATCGCGCCGCTGGAAATCAGCGGAATGATTTACCAAGTGTCAGCGGGCATTGTTGGCGGAAGGGAAAAGGGTGCAACGAATGTGCGGTTATACAAGCCGCATCGACAGCCCATACAATTTTCCTGCGGCAATTTGCGAGGGTGCATTAAAAGCCGGATTTTAAATCCCTGTTGGCCGGCACGTCATCGTACCAGATTTAATTAACGAAACGCCCGCGCTACTATCTGTAATGCTTGACAGTACAAGAGCCGCCCCATATTTCAGCCTGTTAAATAAGCGTCCTCGTGTTTTTCGCTCTCTTATCTTCTAACCAGTAAAAATTGCCGAACGCTGCCTGACGTACTTATTGATCGACCATCGTTAAATATATCCATTCTAGCAGACATACTTCATACCGGGAATTACACTCTACATTTCTTGTATTCCTCCTTCTAGATTTTAATTTCTATCTTCCCAAATATACCATCATTCTCCAAAAGTAAACCTTTAGTTGTAATACTACAATTCCCAGAGTTTCATAGTATAAATAACGAAAGCTTTATTCTCTAGTTCCGTTAGCAGTGTTTGCGTTACCGTCGAGGAACAGCGAGAGGGAGATTTTCGAAGTGCAAACAACAGCGACTTTGCTATTCGTCAACTGCATTTACTTCGGACAGTTGTGCAAGCAGAGAAATGAGAAGATGCGTCCAACGGGTGGGTGGGTGGTTGGTTGGTTGGAGGGATGGGAGTTGGTCCTTGTCCGTAGCAATTTGCAATTCGGAATCCGTGCTTCCTAGCTAGGCGAGTGCTAGGTGGACAGGCGATGCGTGATTAATGTGCCAGATCAGTAGACGCACGGTGCGACACGTGCAATTGAATAGAAGGTCTACGGAGAGAGAGAGAGAGAGAGAGAGAGAGAGAGCGAGAGAGAGCGAGAGAGGGGCCGATGTGATCGCGCGCCACGCCCGGATATGACGTTTGCATGTGGCAAAGTTTCCCTGATGGATGATAGTGTACGTAGCTTTGGGGACGAGCGCGCGTGCCCTTGCTTCTGTTCACCGTGCCGATACTCGATGATATTTTGATGGCTTGATCGACGTTGACAAGCCGACGACGAGTTCTCTCTCTCTCTCTCTCATCGGACTCGCTCGCCACTATACAGCCTGTGCCGGAAAGTACTTTGACAAGGGTACGCCGAAGCGAACCACCTTGATGGATGATGCCGTTGCTCCCTGTTGGCAGTACAAACAACCCCAAGGAGTGCGTTCTCTCTCTGCAACAGCCCTAAGATCCCTCGCTAAAGGAACCCTTTCCACTTCTCTCTTCACCCGTTGTCCAAATGCAAATCTCCTACCGACTGGACCACCGCACATTCCATTAGACTAAAAAGTAGTTCCTTCCTTCGATTGATCTCTTCGCGCTTTCGATTTCAATATTTCCCCTAATAATATGCATATTTACTATGCGACAAATTTAAATAACACTCGGTTGCTAGATGAAATTCACTATGTTCTTAGCATTCTATTTCCGAGAGCGCAACTGTACTACAAAGGTCTAATTAAAGTAATTAGTGCCTTTGACTACGGCCAAGCTCAGACAATGTATATCAACGATAATTCGTTAGTATTAGTCTTTGCATTCATTTGAAAGCTACGTAATAAAGTCCTGTGAGAGGGTCAGCTAGTATGGTTGAGTCCCTTTGTTCGAACAAAGGACGAGCCTGCGGCAAGTGGAGCATTCTGCGGGGAGTGGTGGGCTTGTGGATTAATGCTACATGCAATAAGCAATGAGTGCTTGCGGCCGAGGAACTACGAAATCGAGATAGAAAGAGAGAGGAGGAGAGAAGTGGAGAGAGGCGGAGAGAGAAGGGAAAGGGTTGGAGGTTGCTAAAGTTACTGTTGTCACCACACCGGTATTCCCTTCTACACCTGGCGTCCAACCCTTTCCTCCTCGGTTTGCTAAATTAAATTTTGCTCCACGTCCGGCATGCCGGCGAGGATTTCGCTCCTGGTTTCATCGCTCCTATCGGGAGAATTATACAGAGCCGGCTCCCTTGATTCCTTTGCTCTACCTAGCTGGTTTAGGTGAACCCTCCCTTCCCAGGACTCCTTCCCCGACTTCCCAGTCTTGTCACGTACACACCAGGCAGACGCAGAGACGCTCTGCAACTTGAAGGAGAATTGCCAAGGCAACGCTATCTTTCCCTGCACTTTGACTTCTCCGATGCACTTATGTTTCTCTTTGGATATTGAGCCACGGATCTTCTCTTTCCGGATGTTTCTCGCACGTATTACGAAATTTGTCAACAATATTTGTTGATAAAATTTGTGTTTGAAGAGTGAGATTTTGGGGGTTTATTTGTAGTTAAAGGTTTCTCTTTTTCAATTTGATATCTAGTTAGAGTTTTATTTGTTCGTAATTCGAAATACTTTGGCGAGGAATGCCGCGTTGTATTTTTGGGAGTTTCTACTCGTTTTCGAAGTCGTGCGGTGTACGAAACCGCAACAGCTCGGTGGTTTCAATTGGTTATGGATCCAGTTGTGATACAGCGCACGACTGAAGTGGAAAGACTATTGCGATGCAACGTGCTTAGAAAAAATCATTCCATCAGGATAGTCTGATTCGTTGGATTGCAGTGGACGATGTTTTACCGTGCTGAGTGACCATCTACGAGAACTGGGTCATCGATTCTTCCTCTAACTAGTACTTACGTTAATATAAAACATCTGCCGTTGGTCAGTTACTCAATCTTCCCATGTGTATCTTTCCTTTTTCTATCCTTTTCAAAGTCCAACTTATCTTCTCACAGTGTACAGAAACGAATATAACTCCACCATTCGTGTCGAGAAATATCAAGTTTATATTGTACTGTACAGGTTTTGTGAAATATAATTCAATTTTATCCAAGGTCCAAAAAATGCTGTTAAAAGCTGATAGCACTAAGTAAATAAACTAACCGTGTGTCTAAACTATATTTTTCTCTCAACAAAAAGTTCATGAAAATTCTAACAAAACGAATCTGCAATCCAATGAAGCACAATCTAAATTTTATTAGTATCAGAGGCTTCACTTTCCTCTAGTTAAACTACCAAAAATGTTCCCCTAGTTTTTCTACGCAGCCAAATCTAATCAATGTGCACAAGAGAAACACGTGGTTACGCCTGAGTTTGGCCACCGGTTAACGCGAGCGACGTACACACACATGTACAGGCTGTCCCTGCAGGAGTATCCGGGGGTGGCTTCCCAGCCAATTAAATCGTGCGTGGGACACAGGTCACGTAGGGCGGGAGTATTAAATTAAGTAATTCGCGGAGCGTATCGCGCGTGCACGAACGCCGGCCTTTTTATTCCGCACTCGCAGACGAGGCCGTCGAGTTAACTTGATCGAGCGCGAAATTCTGGACGCTGTCGCGCCGCTACGCCCTCTGCCTCTCTCTGCCTCTCTCTGCCTCTCTCTTTCTCTCTCTCTCCCTCTCTGCTCTCAGCGTTGGCCGCCCTGGCGCACAACTTGGCAAGCTTAATCGGCTTTCGGGCCGATTCGCAAAGCACACAATGAATTGCGTCACGCTGCCCCGCCGCGCCACGCCGCGCCACGCCACGCCACGCCACGCCACGCCACGCCACTGTGGACCGAAAGCCCCGGCCAGTAATCCTCGCGGTGGCAATTTATATTAATTAGTCCACTCGCCCGACGCATTCGTGTTCAACATAAATTACCGGGGCTAATGATGAATGTCGGCCGTGTGTGCATGCACACGCCCGAAACATTATGCTAGACACGCGCTATTGTGTGCCCGAGTGTCAACGGGATTGTTACCCGGCCACCCCCTCATGTATTGTACTTTCTTTAATTTGCTGTTATAACTCCGCTCCTCCACTCTATTCTGTTGAAACGATTTCTCCACCCTGAACACAATTGTGTCCAGCAGTCCAAATTGTCTTGAGTGGTTAAATTCATTAGCGAGCGAGCAGTTGATCTTAATTGACTTACCAGTGTTGGAGTTATTGTAATATTCTGATAACTCATTAACTTGGTGTTAACTCTAATCATATCACTATGTAACTCTGAGTCACATTTCAGGATTAAATTTAAATTTTTTGATTATTTCATATTGCATTTCCAACAATTTATATGATCTGTGTATAATATTTTATGTTTATATATAGCTTGTTAGAATACACAAATGAATTTAAACTATAAACAAAACAATAACATTTTAATTATTACCATGATTTTCATAAGTGACCGAGAGTCACATCGTGGTATGATTCGTTATAAAAACACGTGGTACGATTAGAGTTAACGACAGAATTCAATAACATAAGTTACCAAGAAAAGGTGGAAATAGATGGAAAACTTTTTGCTCGAGCAAAGCTTACTTACGATAGCCGCTCGTTTAATCCTGTGTACACCGGCGAGATGGTAACTGTTTCAGAGAGTGAGATACGTGCGTTGACATGCCTGGCGTTGTTACCCTGCTATAACTCGAGTTTATGTTGCCGAGCCTAAGTTTGCCGTGAAATCAGGGTAACCCTTGCCACCTGTGATTACTAACAACCAGACGACACGTGCTACGGCCGCTCGACCCTGTAGCCAGCTGCTGTCGAGCTATGATTATGCGTGTCCTCGTCAATACTTACCTAGGTCGGCTTGCGTGTCAAGCACATCATCGCTCGATCTATATGTACATATAGCCGATACATACTCTCAGGCTCCTGTGATATATCTGACATTTATGCAACGCAGTCCAGGGATATAATTGCCATGGTACGAATGGATCCTATCGATAATCAATCGGGATAAAAATCGAAAAACCATGCCCCATAAATCCCCAATGTATGAAGAGAAGAGCTCTGACGAATCAGTTTGAGCATTTTTTCGGGAATATCAAGTAATGGGAGTGGAGATTATGCGCAATTAATATTTGGAAATAAAGCTTCGTAAAGCACGTGGCTCGTGACAGGTAACTGTCAGGCGTGCGTCGAACGGGAATCAGCCGGAGGTGCTTCACAAAGCTGCTCGGCTGGACGAGCTGATGAAATATGATACTGCTGCCCAGTTTTACAGGAATTTTATAACCCCCGCCGCGCCCGCCGCGCTCTATTGCAGATTTGCTTTTATCAAGATTTGACGGCGAAATATTTTTCGCCCGCCTGCACGTCAGGAGGACATGATGGATGTCTGCCAACTAGTCTCGAAAATTGAGCGTTTGCTGACGAGAATACGTGCCACGCTCGGCTCTGTCTTTGTCCCTTGGCAAAAAAAAAAAAATGCATGGAAATGCTCGAGCCAGGTTAAAACGGCAGTCGGGACAACTATATCGATAAATAACAGTACAACTATAATATATAATATTATTCCATAATCCTTTGAATTCAAAGAGACATACACACGTTTTAATATCTCCAATGACTAATTGTAGATAACATCTAATTTCTTTTTGGAATCCCAGGGAAGAGTCAGATAGTAGAGACATTATTGTATAGTAGAAAAGGATGTCAGTGAGATTCGTTGAGATGGTAAAGTTTAGTGTAGCAGCTGTCGGCGTGCTGGTAGGGCTGAGTAGACCATCAGCCAGGGGCTTCCAGTTCAATGAGCATTCCCATCGTAGCTCAGCTCTTGGGGGATCAGAGTTTGTCTTTCGTCTTGGTGATGTCTTAAAGCTCTCATTAGTGTAGCTCGCCACCTGCGATAGGTAAGCCAGTCTACGGGAGAATTAGCCGCGTCAATATTTGCCGTGCAATCAACTGGCTTCAAATATACCCCGTTCCTGTCATTTCGCTTCAGTCCGCCTCCCCCGACGTTGATCCTGATTGACATCTACACTGCCAAGATTACCCGGATCCGCCTTATTGTTGTTGTCGTCTCTTCTCTCTCTCCGAAATCTTCCTTCCACCGTCATCCACCTTCTATTATCAGCCGTCCGTTTGAACGTGTTGTTCCTTCCACTTTTCGCCAGAGCCCGGATGCTCTTATTGGTCTCTGGATGCTTTGATTAAAGGAGCTGGATGCTAACCCACGGGAGGAATCAAACCTCTTGGAATCCTTGGCCCGTTGGGCAAATATGTCCGTGTCGCGCGGATCTAATGGCCCATAGGAGATTCCGATAAAACTCCTACCTAGACTATCTCTCTCCCCCACTTTCTGTAGCTCTTCCACCTGACAAATTGGGGAACATTTGTCCCGGGTAAGCGAGATTGCGGATTCCCCGCATAAAAGAAGGAAGATCTCGATTAAGGTGAAACGAGACCCTTTCGCGAAGAAGAACCGAAAGATGCATGGAAGTTGGTGCTTCTTTGAGCAGCTTTGAAAAATCGTTGTTTAATGTCTCAGTTCGGAGAGAACTTCTCTCTTTGTTAGAGGTATACAAGGGATGATGCGTTCTATTTTGAAGCTCGGTGCATACTACGGATTTCCTGTCGATTGATAATTTATTGGAGCTGCAGTGGCCTTGTTCGATTCGTTGCCAGGCACTCTGCTAGCATGTTTTCACAACTATGAACACTCTTGTATAACACCCTTTGTATTTCGTGCCATTCGCTCAATTGTCAATCAATAATACCATCTTCAAAATGATTAATAATCAACAGACAATTGATAAAATGCAATATTTTGATAATTATGAAGGCTGAGCCAGTGATAAATTAGAATTAGGTAATTCTATTTGCATTCTAGTGGCCTACTCTTGCTTCATATCTTCCTTTAACTACTTTAATACCTCTTTGATGCTTTCGAGGAGTTGTTCGCTCGCTTTTGGACATTTGGTGGCCCTTGCGACGTCCCATTGGCGCTTGTAGAAGTAGGAGGTGAGAGTGGGGTGACGCATGGCCGGCATTTATAGTGGGCGAGATAGCACCGGTGGTTCTCGACAGGGCCGCCAGATTTATCCTCCACGGTTATTGGAGTTATACAAAGGATTTTTCCAACTGATCCCATAAAGTATCTGTGCCTGATGCCCGATTATTTACGCAAGTAGTTGCACACCCGCTCGGCCTGCTGGCGCTGGTGCTGCTGCAACAGCGCACCCTCGCACTTCTTTTCCCAGATAAATGCGATTACGCCTTAATTGAACCGAGTTCACTCGGCTTTCGAAGAAATTACTATCCATTCCTAGATTCTAGCAAGCATATATGGCATGTATTGTACGATTAAGAAGTCACACTTCTTTAATCTTTGTCCTAATAAATTATAATAGATTTAATTTAATAAATGATTATTATATAGTGGCGATAATTTCATTTCGATTTATTTCAATCGAATGAAATTGTTCTGCATTTGAGTTTTAACGCAAGTTTTATATGATCGACGGTGATCATTAATGACTTAATGATGGTCGATAATGGTATTTGTTGTAATATCTTTATTGCTGTTTGCACTCATTGTCAAAGACTGAAAGTGGGCTTTGCACGGCGTAAATTATAATAACGCCGTGAGACTACTTCATTCATTATGCAACGCTAGCCTAGTGTAGTGTCATCAGAGATCATTACGCATTCTGATTGCCAGCCGGGTAACTGGATTAGTATTGCAACTGGCGAAGTTCGAGCAACTTTAATGAACAATATGTATGCCGTAAAAATCGGAATTAGGTTTGCGTTGCTTGGCGCCGAGTATTATTCAATCTGGTGCGTTTGCTCGCAAATTCCTCTGTTTATTCACCGGTGTTCGCATAAATAAATGAAAGTTGATTATTACTGAATTAATCAGCAGCGTAATAGAAAACGAAATACAACTAATTCATTTAAAAATATGTATAGTTAGTTAACTTGTATCATTTACGGAATGATTTACATTTTGTGTTGGAGAACTGAAACTAAATGGTAAATTTCTTGCATTTAACATATTGCTTTTGTGATATTTGTGCCTCTGTCTGTTTACACAGATTTCTATTGTAGATTTAAAATTGAATGGAACTGCTTACCCTGGTTTTCAGGACTCGGAAGGCGACACGCCATTGCACGACGCGATCTCCAAGAAGCGGGATGACATGTTGGCCCTGTTGTTGGACCATGCGGCAGACATCACCCTCACCAACAACAATGGCTTCAACGCTCTGCATCACGCCGCTCTTCGTGGAAACCCAAGGTGAGTCTGCCATCTGCTTCGTCTCACAATCGCTCCCCGCCTTATAACGCATCGGTAAATGCTGCTATGATAAATCTTAGCGTACAGTGCAGCAAGGCAAAATGAAAATCTTTCGGGTGCAAGAATTTGCGTTAAATAATTTAAATACTGATAACAAACGTAATAATGCGCTGTAAGTGGTCTACACACTTATTTTAGAAAATGAAAACTGTGTGAGCGAGTGAAAACTTAAGAAAAATGTTTATAGCGGATTCTTAAAAATGATGCTGAAAAGTGCACAGTTCGTGCATTTAATCATTTTCGATCATACTTGTACTATAATTTCGTAAAAGAAGTATAGTAAAAGGTGGATGTCTATATATTCAGTGAAGGAAATGACTTGAGAGCGTGAAAGCGTCTTTCTCACCTCTCAAATCCTCTCATTCCTTTTGCGAGGGGTTTTGTTCTGTTTGATGAATCATGATAGAACGCCGAAAGCTCAGGTGTTCCCAAAGCAAGGCATCTTTCCGCGAAATCTCATCAGCTCGGACATTCTCGAGAGGTAGCGAGTCAATCTTACCTCCATTCGTATCCTCCTCCACCTCCTCCTCTTTCTCTTCCTCTTCCTCCTCTCTCTCTGCCTCGAGAACCAGTGTCGGCTCCTTCTTCCCCTTCAATTTAACGCCGCAGAATCTCGGAACTCTCGAAGCCCACTCCTACTTACTACTTTGAGAGATGAAGTAACCTTCCCCGCATCCTTCTCCACCACCTCCTCCTTCCTCCTCCTTCCTCCTCCTCTCCTTTTCCGCTCGCACTGAATGCTGGCTAGCGCTCCAACTTCATCGATATCGAACTTAAAGCAAACATTATTCCATCGGGCTACCTGTGTTTTCATTGGTTTCGACTTTTAATTAAACGACCCTGGCCACGACAGGATAAAGACAGCGCCGGCAACGTTCCCCCAACGAGCAATCTTCGAATGTCTGCCTGTCCTCGATAATATCTTCTACTTCTCCTGACTTTTTAAATGTCTCCTTTCCTTCCTATCTTTGTTTTTTTATGTGGTTTATTAGTTTTCGAGTGTTTTCAACAGAATTTTTGTTTTTAAAAGAGTTTTCTGAAATGTTTAAGTCTTGGATTCGAATATGTCTTGAAATGTTGAGTACATGTTTATTGGATATGATATCCGGAAGTCGAGAATGTTGAAAATTCAGCTGGATCTAGGTGAATATATCCGGGAAATAAATCGGAATTTGAGATGAAGGGGATTTAATGTCAGATTTATTTTCTGACTAGAATAGGAGATTTCGCTGGACCGCTTTATACAGGGTGACACGAAGTTGGTCGGGAGGATATCGCCTGGGAGCGAGGTTAGGAGAGCGGAAGCATAAATGGGCGCTATGTGTCTTGAAACTCATTCGCAGTGAGATAGTTGGAGGAAATGAGTGCTCCAAACTGATGAAGTTTCCTTTGACCCGGTGTATGCGAGCTCGGAGGCAAACATTTCGCTTGTCTCGGCTTGAAGGTGTGGAACTTAGCTGGACCACGTTCCCACTTCCGTACCCGGAAGATCCCAACTCCGGCGACACCGTAGATTCCTTAATAATCGTCTTTTAGTTACACTTGGCGCATTACGAAGTCGTTAAAAGTTCCCTACTTCCGTGGAAATGCAGTTTCTCCCAGTTTTTATTAAGTCATCTTTCACCGTGTCGCAAGGACTCTCTCCGAGCATGTACTTAGTTGCACCGGGTTGTCCTACCTCGGCCGTTCTCCGGCCAACTCATTTAATCTCTGGAGAGCTAATTTTTCTCCTGGCGTTAGAATGTCCGGCCATACTCTTTCATGATGTTTTGATGGCGCGCATGTAGGTCGCGCGCTTGCCTGAATGAAACGAATGGTTACATGGAAGCAGCATAAAACAGGGAGACGCAAAAAGTGTTAGCCGCGCGCTGAAAATTAGTCTTCTCGATTTTTTTTACATGCAATTGCGCCCAGTTTTATGTCGCGCTCGTTGCCAGGCAACCCTGTCGATTCTCTCCTCACTGAGAAATACATAACATTTCCAAGGATGCATCCTAGAAACACGAGCTACAAGCTACAATACAGTCAGAGATTTATCACTCGGTGATCCCAAATTAATTGGCATAAGGAGCTTTTTTCCTGAGGTAGCAAGTAAAAGGAATCTGTTGAGTGTTGACGACTGGAAAGCACGAGCATGTAAGCTGCCCCACCCTTGAGGCCGTTGCCACTCGAAGCGAGAGAAGAACTCGCTCGTTACAGAAACTTCCGCTTCTAAATAAGATAGAGTCTCGGTTACATTGGAGAGTGATGCCGAGGTCAGGACTCTTCCGAAGGAGGGAAGCTGCTTTCGTTCCCATTGCGTTCTCAGTTCTCGGTGTTCCCAGTCATGCCGGCGGAGCAGAGTCCTCTTTTTGCAGGGTGCGCAGCATGGAGCGAGTCTTTCAGCCAGGCGTTCTCTGCTGGTTCTAGGTTGTACTGTTGCTTTTTCGTTGCGAGGAGGAAGAGGCGCCGCGAGCGCGCGAGCGCGCGCGTCCCGTCGGCTCCTCTCAAGTTCTCCGCTGCTGCAAACGGGCTCTGAAGCCGAACGAACGGATATCCGGAGACGTAATTTCCTGAGCTGCCGGTGCAGCTCCCTCTTCCTTTTCCTTCGGCTTTGCCTCCTTCTCTTCGCTTCTCTTCGCTTCTCTTCGCTTCTCTTCGCTTCTCTCCTCTTCTCTTCTCTCTGCCACCGTGGAACTCCCTTTCCAAGACTGGCGCATCCCTTTGTGCTCCATCCTACCCTCGAAACACCCTTCGTTTGCCATCCTTCTACCCTTACCTACTCATACCCACTCTTTCTCTCTCCCTCTATCGTAGATTCTCTCCTCTGCTTTCTTACTGACTTAAAATCAGTGTCACTTGATTCCAAATGCCCTTCTCTTCTCTGTCTAAACTATCTTTTTCATACATGCTTTCATCGTCAAATCTGGGCGAGATTTATTGTCTATAAATGTGCACTTGGCAAGTTTATATAAGTAATGACTACGTAAGTAAATACTACGAAAAATTGTATTAAAAATTAGGATGACCTTTTATTAGGGGATGTATGAATGGACAAGTTGAACTGGAAAGGAGAGAACGAGAGGATGAAGGAATAGTTTACCAGAGGAGTTAGTTTTAACGTGGAGGATAGTTCAGGATGGAGTTATCACCGAATCCTGTTGCGGCACTTGGCTGTTTTGGCGGCGCCACGCCTCCTTAAATGAAAGTACAGTTGCGTCCTAGAGTGGAAGGGCGGAGGATTTACGTGCACCGAAACCCGATTAACCCTCGCTTTAGAAATGCGGCGGCGCGGCGCGGTGATTTAAGGGAGCATGCACTTTGGATGTCGCGACAGCGCGGAAAGCGTCGGCCGACGTCCGTGGTTGGTCGGATAATATACGAGTGCCAGAGAGAACTCCTGTTACGAAAACTAATTCGAACTCAAACCCGCTTGCCAGCTCCATGCTCGCCGTCGTCTTTCGCTCGTCAACTACGGAAATAGTCCGTGAACCGTGAAACTGGACCCCGCGCGCTACGTCCCACCGGCTCACTTTCCGGATCCCGATTAACCCCATCGTATCCGAAAATTATTTCCAAAGTGTCATGTACCTGAAACAATTAGGCCCAATTCACTAATAACAGTAAGTCGCTCGCCCGTAACACTTGTGCGGTCTCTTCTCTCTGATTAGCTACTAGAACTTCCTACGTAAACTCGCTCAACTCCACACCAACCCATTTTGTTACCTTTCCAGGAGAATTAGCTTAATCTTCACAAGGTTCCTCTGCTTTCTTATATCAAGAACTTTCAACGCTAATTTCAGTATGGTTTTATGTATTTACAACATACACTGATAATCCAGCAGGGTTTATCTTTCACATAAATTAAAAAAACAGAAATATCCCGATATTAGTTGTAACAGTGAAACATTGATATCGAAAGATACGTGGAGCGGAAAGCTGGAAGTGTCCATTCCATCAAAGAAGGCTTCATTTGTATGCATTTGTCCATTGCGGACAGTAGGAGAGAAGGATGCACCGGAGCGATGCCTATCCGTGAAGTTATAGCAGAAATTTGGCCGGACTTTCGTGGCCAGTGTGATTATGTTAGCAACGTATGCGAGAGTGCGATGATAGAAAGAGAGAGAACGGGAGAGGATGTGAGAGGGGTGAGGATGGGCGGTACACGTAGAGGTGAGGTGGGATTTGACCGCAACTCGCTTTGATCTCTCTAGCCGGCCACACTCTGATTGTGACACCGTGGACAGAAGATCCTCCCTGGCCAATCTCCCGTTTGGTTTGTTTCGTTTTGTTTTGTTAGGACCGCGTGTGCGTGAACATGTGTGTGTATGTGTGTGTGTGTCGAGCGACCGTCTGTCGCTCACTGTATGCTCACCAGGCACAGCATGCAATCCCGCAAGTTTCCACTGGCGTGATTAAAATTGCGTTACCACGCGCTCTCACGTGTCTAGGACTGATTCGGCACATCCTCCGGCTAACTACATTCTCCTCGGTTTTTGAGGCTTACCCCTCTCGCTTTTTTCGTCAGCTTTTTGTCTACCCATCCACGCTAGTTCGCGCTTCCCATCTCCTGTTTGACGAACGCTCACCCTCGCTCCAGTTAGTCCTCAAACGCTTTAGCCTTCTCAACTTGTATTTGCATTAGTTGTTTGCCACTTGGTTTCCGCCAGCTAGAGTTCGGAAACAACGCCGATCGGAATTTCGAGATTCCAATGGAAAACGTTCAACGAACTTAGCCACTTTAGTACCACTTTTACAGTGGAAGTTTTTCGAGATTCAGAATGAATTTAAGGTTCCTTTGATTCCTTTTTTCCGTTGATTGGCATCTTTCTCCGAGGAATATGATTACGGGTTAGTTCGCAGTGAGAATTCACTCATTTATTCTTCGAGTTTTCTTAAGATTCTGGTTCTTACGCTGGTTGATTATCGTCGGGTCACGGCGGTCCTAACTACTCGTTTCAAGTTCCTTTCGATCAAAGCCCTGGCAGTGGCTGGGGGGAATTTTTCATCGGCCTTTCCCGAAGGAAGTAGGGTGTAGCGGGATATTTCCTTCGATCGTAGTCAGCGGTAACTTGTCAGGGAGCGTTCTTCCAACTGTCAGCGGAGTACCTAATTCCCGGGGTATTTGCGGAATTCCTGCCACGGCGTCGTCGAAGACTTCCGAGTTCTGCTCCGGGACTTTCGTCGTGTTCTGATTGGTATGCCCGGACATGCAGTCGCTCTAGCAAGAAGCTCTCGGTGTTGGTAGCCCTGATAACACCACCGACACCACTCTACCACCATCAAGAAGGAAGGTGCTCCTCTCTCCACTCTCTTCTCTCTTCTCTCCTCTCCCTGAAAAGAAGAGGAGGAGCGGAACGAGCTATTCGCGGATCAGGCAAAAGCGTGTTCCGATCGACAGCTCCGCAAACTTCGGAATAGTTGTAGGAATAATTAGCGCCGGCTCTTTCACCTAGCTTCCAGCCAGCGAGTTGGATGAGCTGCGAAGCATCGCCGCGAGAAAAGGGAAGAACGGAAACGGAAGCTCCAGCAATCCAACAAGCTAATGAAAGGAGATAAGCATTTAAATGGCTTGCCGGGTGCTAATCGTTCAGTTTTGCTTTCCAGGCTTTTAATTACCTTCAATCATTTCTTAATACAAGTCCTCTCTATGCTCAGATGATTTCCTATTCAAATAATATACCAACATATATTCTCAATAAGTATCACCAAAAATTATAAAAGATTTCAACCACTATAAGTCTTCACTTTGCTTAGTTAGACAGTCGGTGTTAATGAAACACATCAAGAGTGTCGTAGCCCGCATCCTCGCACTTCCACCCTTCCACCCCTGCCAAGCCATTAAGGATCATTATGTTCCTCATACAAGACATCTATTATTGCATTAAGTCTCGGCTCAATTAATACGCGGAGGGAGCTGAAAGCTGATTTGCCTAATTCGCGTATCACAAATTCAAATCGTCACTGCTAGTCAGAAGCCGATTGGCAGGAACGGAGTGGTCAGCAGGGCGATGGTCGCCGGAGATTTATTGGGAGGTCCTGGAAAGGCTGAACCATAATGACAGAGCGGCGCTCGATGCCGGTAGTCGCGCCGGCTAATAATACGCCGGGCATGTCGTTAAGATGTGTGGATCCGCTTTCACGTGTGTCGAGTAGGGCGGCGCGGCGCGCGTATCCAAAGTCGCTTGCATCGCCAGGAGTCAGAGAGAGAGAGAGAGAGAGAGAGAGAGAGAGAGAGAGAGGGAGAAAGTAGAGCGATGGTGGGTGGACGTAAGGGAGAGGAAGAGCGAGTGGGTGGGTGGATGTGGGGGTGCCATTATATCTATATCGAGTTATAATAGCCCTCGTGTTAAATCGCATGAGAGCCAAATCGCTTGGAAGTAATGTCGAGTATCCCCCAACCTTCTCCAACCTCTCGTTATCCCACCCTCTCTGCCTCTCGCACTACCAACCGAGCCTCCCTTTCGTCCGCCACCACCACCTCCTCTTCATTCTCCTGCTCTTCCTCCTCTTCCTCCTCTTCCTCCTCCTACTCTGGCAACGCCAGCACCTCCCTGGCCCAGAGCAGAGCACATCGCCATCCCCGGGGACATAACGTCGCGCACTTTCGACTTACGAATTATGCATTCAGCTTCCACGACCAACTCTTTTTTCCCCCCGGACTACAGCCGGCCCTTTTTTTGCAGCCGTCCGATTCCCCGGCGCGCGCTCGTCCTTCCTAGTTTTTCGTACGCCGCTCCCATTAATTGGCGGCAGTTGGCCGCCCCAGCTTTTTCCTCCCCGCCCGCCCAGACGAAATCGCTCCTTTCACGACTCTCTGGATTGCTCGCTTCATTTTCTACCGCCTCGCGCTTACTTCTTCTTCTTCTTTTTTTTCTCCCTCTCTTCTATGCATTCGCCTTGTTTATGATATTGCTCCACCGCACAATGGCCAAGTTTCTCGAGTAATGCATAGTCAAGCCTTCTTACACTTGTTGAGTGTACTTGGATTTTATTTAGAGTTATACTCTTCAGATATTTGTCTGCGCAAGTTATTTATTGTTTATTCAATTTGTAATTTAAGGTTGTATCAAATGGATGTAACTTTTTTTAATTCTTGGTCGAGTTGTCTAGATTTTTAATGTAAAAGTTAACCCTATTGATTATTGAAGTGGGAGCATTTAAAAACGAATTAATAAAGCTCCAACCATAGTAGTTCGTTCCTGTGCAAACAGCGACTTCAATATATTGTACAACGAAACCTAATATCTTTCGAAAAGGTGTTTCTCGCGTCGTACGGCGAGCCATTCCGGCAGCGAAGTGTTCATTAGAAGGGTCCGGTGTTCAATAGAGCCTGATGCTGTCCAACTCCACTAACAGTTAAAAGTACACTAGCGCGGACAGTTAATCCGCAATGGGAACTGCCAGGTTCGCACAGTATAGTTATCGTTAACAGACCTTGATTCCGTTCCTGTAGGAATGCGCTTTAAACGGCCATTGTTATCTCCGTGTTACTATCAGCAAGGATATCCCGGTTCAAGAACGGAGCACAGTGACATTCCTGTCTCTTTCGTACTATGAAAATCTCCTTACTGTCGGTAATCGCATTACCCTCCTTTTGTATCACTCTTTTCGTCCCCTTCCGAGCTTTATGCCGAAAGTATTTCTTTGATCCTCCCGGATACACAGCATATACGGATCTCAACTTTATGTACACGTTTGCAGATTGCTCGCTTTCTGCACGCGCGACATTAAATCCGCAATTGCTAGTCTTATGTCGTATTATCGCAGTTTAGTCTTTATTTTCGTCAACGATTTGGATCCGGAGCGATTTTCTTCGCTTTGTAAGGAGTTTTCAAATTGTCGTAAAAGGGATGAAGATTAAATACGAAGAATCGCATCAGGGATAATGATGCTTGTATATCATCCACTTTGAAGATTTAAGATTAAGGAACTCTAACTTGGAGATAAAATATGATGGTATCTAGATTCTTCTAGATACAATGAACACGTATCCGCCATTTGGTGCAGAAAGTCACTTTATGGTTTCCCTGTTCCAGAATTCTGGAAATCTCCCTTTTCTCGGTGCACTCGTAGCTCTAAATTCGGGCGGCACTGATAAGAGTAAGTAGGAGTTATGAAGGAAAGGTGATATCAAGTGGAAAGTCCCTCTCTCTCTCTCTCTCTCTCGCTCTCCCCCCCCCGCTCACTCTCTCTTTATCGGTACTTGCTACGGTAGCATTAACTTCCGCCTTTAAATCTACACGAGGATTAATCTAATTTATACATTCTACTGATAAGCTTGCTATCTAATTTCCCGTCATTCCTATACATTTCTTCCTTGCAACCACGGCTTAACCTAACTTTCGCGAACGAGAGTCGTGAGATTCACAGAACTTCCTTGAAGGTTCATTCTCATCCATATCTTGTTACTTAACTCAATGAATTTTGACGGCCGGATAAGCCGGCTTCTCTAATTCGCTTTGTTCTTGGAGCCTTAGTTACTTCATACGGAGAAAACTGACTTTCAAATTTCTTTTGCTCTCTTCTGCTTTTCTCTCATGTTAGAATTAAACGTTCTGACATTTCATTGCACATCAGATCTCCCTGCTAATATCCTGCTGATTATGAACCACATTTGACATTTCGATACATTCAGCATAATCGATCAACATTCAAAGAAATTTCCCAATCGATTTGAGAAGCTTTCATTCTGCAATTGCTACTCTTGAATAATTCAACTGGCCATTTGATCCTCGACAAAGCAACTAGCTTGAAAGTACACTGCGCTGGAACGTTTGTCATTCGTCAATGATTTTCACGGTAATAAAAAGAAAACGTCAACGTGAGTTGCGAGTGGTCGGCGAAGATTTGTTCATTGACAGGCATCTATCGCGTCATCCTTTCGGATTGGAAGCTTTCAGTCGGAGAAAAGGGTTTGCGTAGCCGGGTGAAAAGAGGGGTGGGGGAGTACAGGAATGGAGTTGAGTTTAAAGCTGGGCCAGAGCGAGATTCGTGCTCCTTTGTTAAAGTCGGGTGAACGCAGCAAGCGTGTGCAGCGAGCTGGCACGTAAGTAATGCGCGACAGGAACGCGCTGATCCTCGAAAGGATTCGCGGGGCTAGAAAACAGACCGCGAGTGAAATGTGCCCGGCCGCGATGTGGCTTTCGTGCAAGGATTTTCCTTCGGATTAAAGGACCTCCCCCAACTCCTCCTGCTCGCTCGTAAATTGTCGCCAAGAATTCGTTATTAACGGCAGTCGGGCTCTCGTCGCCTCAGAACCCATTCTCCTAGCTTCCGCTTTCTAGCCAAACTCATCTACATTCTTCTTAATCCATAAACCAAATGTTTAACAATAAAATCCTCTCATATTCACTCTTCGAACTTAGCGTAGACCATTGTTTATATGTATGTCTATTTTTATTGCTTATACAACTTATAAATTAATGCTCGATATTATTTTATTATCACTCTTACATTTAGCCCCGACATCCAATATTAATAGAAATGCATTGTTGCATTCCGTGAATTCCCTCGCTTTCATTGGGGAGTCTGTGAGTTTCACATGGTCCAATCCCAAAGGATAATGGCAGCCGACTCCTGCATCGCTGATCACGTGACACAAAAGAGGAGAAGGAGGTTCGGTATTAATGTTACACTCATCTGAGACGTCGAGCTAGCTGACAAAGCTCATTCGGCAGTCTAGCGAGCCCGAGGTATTTCGACAAGAGGATCGACTGCGTCTTGGTTATATGTATACGAAGATGAGAGGAGCGTCGAGGAGAGGAAAGGAGAGGAGAGAAGCAGTAACTCTCGCTATTGCAAAACCACGCCAGCTCTCGCAGCAAGCGTCTATACGCCGATAACCAGCCCAGCTCAGCAGAGCTATTCCTCTCCTCTGTCTCTCTTGCCTGCGGGATTAAACCGAAGTCCTAGCGAGATAGCGTTCCACTCGACTCGCCCGCTGACGTGAGAATTTATATACACCCCCCAAATTTGGATATCAGTTGTTATAACCCGAGAGACACTTGATTGCGCCGTGTTCCCCTGAATTGCACCGGGGATTCTGCCTGTTTTATGAGGAAATGCCCCAACAGGGGATATATGCGTTCTCTCCAAACCCCTAAATCCCAATGATCTAATACTTCGCTCGGCCAATAACTTGGTGGCATGTTTCTCGCGATATATGTATAGTTTGATGCATTTTAATTCGAAAGCCTCGCGATTTCATGTGTTAATATCCTCACTCGCATCGGACAACTTACAAGTCTGACATTTTCCTGGGCCGAAAGGCGTCAGGCGTTCCTTCTGTTAATTGCTTTCACGGATCCGGCTGGAATTGCACGAGCGAGGCGGCCGAAAGCCCATCAGACAGGTGGAACATAAAAGGAGGAGCGTTTGGAATATCCGTAGCATCCACAGGAAAGTTAATTAAGTCAGTCGTCGATCCGTAGAGAGTCACGAGTCGTTGATTCTTCATTACCATTGGTGGAAGTCGATTGGTGGCTTGGCCGGGTCGCCGTCGTCGCTCTTCCTCGGCGTCGTCGTCGTCGTCGTCATCGTCGTCGCTCTCAGCCGTTCGATCGAAAATGCAGGATATGAAATATCGAGGAATACGGAAAGTAGTTCGTCGCTTGGTACGTGTGTGTCTGTCTCTGTACGAGTATGTGCGAGCGTGTATGTAGTTGGCCGATGGCGTTCGCCGGGCCGCCGCATACAATTTCGTCGGATGATCGTAAGGAGTGACGTCAGCGTTTATCAAATCTTTCAAAGGTTTCGGGGCTCGGTAGTTTCCGGGTCGCCGGATCGCCAAGCTGAATCCTAGCTCTCCTGCCTTCTCATCCTCCGTCCTCATCTTCGCCCCCTTCCTTTCTCTTCTCCTTCATCCTTCCTGATTTCTCCCACCACCCCCTCTCCCTCACCCTCACCCTCACCCTCTCTCTTTCTCTCTCTGGCCAGCATCTTCCTCTCCGTTCAGCCTGGCTGGCGCGGCGGCGTTTCCTCGGAAATTGGATAGTTGCTTCCAATTCGGCGCGGCACCGCCAAAACGAAGCCGAGCAGCGTTCCTTTGTTTCTTCTACTTTGTCTTCAACCCTGTCGAAACTTTCGTATCCGGACTTTCCACGAGTTTTTCCTTCCACGCTCGGCTCCTCTCCCACTTCCTTCTTTGCTCTCCTCTCTCGGCGCTGTAGCCGCTCGCCAGACTAGTCCGCATCCTCTCTCTGCTCCTCTCATCTCTCTTTGGCAGGATGCGGGTATGTCCCACTGAGGCGACAGCTATTCCTTTAGAAGTCCCCACTCGATTGACCGGCAGCCTCGCAGAAGATTGAGTGATAGCGGTTTTTCCGTGAAATTAACCGAGTTCCTCGGATACTTTGGCAGAGAGCCGGAATACGGGTGTCTCTGATCTTAGAAGGAATCGCCTTCCCCGCGTCCTCTTGCGCTATGTCCTTTGACTGGGCAGCAATTAATAATCTACGGATAAGAGCAGGACTTTCCTTCCGAGTTTAGGGGTTTCTTGCGAGCACTTCGATAGTATTGGTGATTACATTTCTTTGAGTTGTGTTACATAGAGTTTATATATTTTATTGGTTGTTAATAATTTTTGTGCTATTGAAATATTATTTTGTCAGGGTTTTTTTTGAAACGACTGTCTTCGTATTGTTATATTCATTAGGAAGAACGATAATATAACGTTACCTTAGTTTATATCCTTTATTGGGGTATTTTAACACGAGTTTCTAGAAAAGGTATTTATCTTATTGTTACATTAATTAAGAAGAATGGTAACACAACGCTTCAGGGGTGAAATTTATTATATTCCTTAGCAGAACTGATTATCGAATTTATGAATTCGAATCGCGAAGACAGCAGCTGGCACACCGACGAGCCTGGCCTCCGAAATAGTTGGTGGTCGACGAAGTTGGCGTGCCAATTTTTCACCGTCCGTACGGCCTGCCACGTATATGTAAGTACATCCACGTAGGTAAGAGATGTAGCAGCGTGTATTTAGCAAGCTGCCAGCCAACCAAGCGCGGCTAAGTGATTTGTCTTGAAATTCCGCGAGCGTGCCCGTAATTAGTTTAACTTCCCTCGGAGAATTTATTAAGAGAGGAAGAAAAAATGGCGGCTGGATTGAGATGTATTGCTCGGCACAGCCCCTCCGCCACAACTCTCCGCTTCTTTTTCGAAGCGTGGTGGAGAGAGAAGAGAGTTGGGGTGTCGGTTGGAGGCTGAACTGGCGGCGAGAGTTGGTGGTGTACGTGCTCAGAGATTTACTTCGAGCCAGCCGCCGAAAAAGACACGGGCATTGCGCCGTTACCTTGGTTAGAATTGTCTGAAAGAGATTTTTAAAGTTCGAAAGTTCCGCGTAGTCGCTTGGCACCGAGTTGAGCCTCGCTTCTTTCCAACCATCTATACTTCTTTAGCGTCCACCCCCTTCCGCCACCCTTCCGCCACCCTTCCGCCCCTCCTCGATGCCGCTTCTTTATTCTTGTCTTTGACAGCAGATTATGGGTTCCGGATGAAACTTTCTTGAAAGGCGAACCAACTTGCCTGGATTCCCTCGAGTGGCAAGATACAAATTTGGAATTTTTAATCTACCGCACCGGAAACCTATACTTTTTCACTCGATTCTTCATTCACGGAATCCAGCGTTTTAACTCTAGCATAGTACGACTACCAAACAAGTTAGAAGAAACTATACGCGTAAGAAGTTTAATGTCTTTATCGTTCTCAATATCCTCTCCGATACAGTAAAGGTTTTTTTCTGGTGCAGCGTTGATAACCATTATCATAGCGGACAAAGAAATCCGAAGTTTCCTGCAAAACTCAGTGATCTTCCGTATAGGAGAGGCGCGGAGAGGGTTGTGGGTGGTGCGGGCATCCAATATAAGGGTCGAGCGAGCATAACCCACGATCTTTTAATAATTCAAGAGTGAGCGACCGGCAGGCAGAGGGCATGGTAGGGCAGGGTAGCTATCTCAGGAGCACAATTCCTCCACAGCGTGATTCCTCCCGGGTCGACGAAGAACTAGGTCCCGAGAGTTCACAAGGAACATCCTCTTCAATATCGCTCTTTCCATGTGGCCCCGGTAATAAATCGTCGGCGAACTAATACTCCTGCGGCAATATTGCTGGTAATATTACCATGGTAAATGATCTCGATCACCGCGCCACCCTCTCCCCGGCTCCTCCACCCCTTCTGCTTCCCTTCCACCCTCTTTCTCTCTTTCTCCCCGTATTTCGCTACCCACTCGCTTCTCTCTCTCACTCTCTCTCATTCTCTCTTTCTACGACACCCGCACACATTGCCGAGCTATGCGGCTGTTCGCATTGATATTAAAATAGAAATTCACCGAGCACACCGGAGTAAGGGATTTAATTCGATTTCGCGTGTGTCGCACCGCACTCCGCTTTTAATTCCTCTTTTTCCTCGCGGCCAGCTTTTTTTTTCTTCTCCACGGGAATCCTTCGCTCTCACTCTCTTCTCTCTTCTCTCTTCTTCCTCTCTCCTTCTCTCTTATGCGCAATTATGTAGATTCGTGCAGCGCGCACTCCCGTTCACTGCAGTTTATTACGATGCTTTCCATTATGTTGCTGCCGCGCACTTGCTCCTCGTTGCCGGTCACTTAATTAAAAGGCCGGCGATAAGCAATCGCCGTCAAATTTCTTGCGGAGCCTGGGAACCGAAAGTCACTCGACGTTACTTGCAATCTCGCATTTCCTTCTTTAGGACTGTGATTAATAAAACTTGTCGTGTACTGGAAATTCGTGACGTTGGATATTTCGAATATAGTTTGAAATATAGTTTATAATATTGATTACTAATTAGGTTCAAATAAAGTGATAGAAATGCATTTAGAATTTGGCATATTCTTTAAATTCACTTAGACACATTTTAGCATAAAATAGCCTGCGAACAATGTTCTAAATCACTTAAGAGACGTTAAGGCACATTTGGAGTTCCAAATTGAGGATTGGTCGAGAATTATCGTCGACATTAGTGCTCACGACATTAAGGTCGTATTCGCCGTCGTTACTATATTATCATCCGAAAGTGGCGTAAATTTGGCGGAAAGGCGATTAAGTTGTCGTGATATTGCGGCGCGTGTCCTTGAAGTAATTGCAGCTGGAGCTGTGCTAGGGCTTCTTGACTTTAAACGGATCGCTTTCCGGTGTCCCTCCGAGCCCGCTCCTCCCCGGCCTCGCCCACCTTCTTAAGGATACGTTCAAGTACCTAGTTAAATCCTCATGATCTTAAATTTAAGTGCAGTAGTGGGAGTTGTTAAGCCGCGCTTTATAGGATCCCCGGGCCTTTACCGTGCGACGCCATTTACCGCTTACCGAACGGGGCCAAAGAACTTCCGGGATAAAGGGAGACCGAGGACACACAGCCGGAAAAAGGAGGGAAGCCCGTAATCCCATGAAAATATCACTCGACCCGCTGCAATTTCGCAATCAGTCCTTAATGCTCAAAGGGGCGCCCTCTCGATTCGGCTATCCTTTATCTTCCTTCCCTCCTCCAAACCTGCACCCACTTCATCGATCCTCTCTTCTCTCTTCTCTCACCCGTTCTAGTTGCGATCCGATAACTTGGAGATTTTCCTAATACTATACACTCAACCAATATAATCAAATAGATCCATCGCAATGCCGCCTTCGAAAATATTGTAATCAAAGTAAATTGCTTTGATTTCTTTGATAGCGCTAATTGGCACCGTGTTACAACTATAATTCTTAGGGAATAACGAGGCTTTTTTATACCAAGATTAATGTCTAATTTCATGCATACTTTGCTCGCAAGCCCATGCTCCGATTTCACTCGCGATTTCTAACTTTCCCAACTTCCGGGCATAAGCTTTTAGCTGGGAAAACCTGAGCGAGATATAATTGGTATTTCGCAATCCCTGCGGGTAAAGTATGTCAGGGCAGGGTAACTGAATGGGGCTGATTCGCTGATAGTGGCGCAATTCGTTTCTAGAGCCGGCCGATTCTAGTCGGAGATTAATTGGAGTATCGCGTGTCGTTTCCCTTATCGGGGGACCTGCGAGATAATTTCCTCGCGCGGCTACAGTAATTGCATTATTGTACCTCGTGAAAGAGATTCCGCCTGATCTCATCGGTGTGTAACCGCCCGGATAAAAGCGTCCTGTTATTTACTTATTACCCGAGATTTCATCCAAATATGCATAGCTCTTTCAAAAGCACTTGGTTCCCAGCAAATCTGCAAAACCATGAACGAACAAAATTTCATTTATTCTAAATTTGGATAGCCAATACCAAGCAATCCTTCTTCCAGGACACTTTTATTAACCTCCTTTTTGAGGCTAGGTGCCACATAAGATAACCTCGGCGTTGCAATCGATGGCTCCATGCAATCACGGGGACCTTGATTCCAAGTGATCCCGTTGCATTGCCGAGTAGCTGGTAGGGGTGGTGTGCAGCGGTGCATAGTGCGGCAGAGCTATATGCATAAAAGCAGAGCTATGCGGAGTGGCGAAAGGAGGTCACATGCAGCTACCCTCCACAAGTGGGGGAGCCTGAGGTAACTTTAGCCCTTCATTATCGCAGGCGAGGCTGCCATCCTTACCACCCACCCACCCCTAACTCTCTCCGGAGTAAGGAACGAGGTGCGAAATGCAAAATGGGCCGTTTTATCAAAAGTGAAATTCGTCCGGGGGCTAAAATTTGTCCAGCGTAACGGAAGCTCTCGGATTACGCCAGGGACTTCCTCTTTCCTCCCACGCTTCTGCTCTTCCGCTTCCCCTTTCTCTGCTCCGCGCGTATCCTCCGCCTGGCTGGAGAGTCGCCCGAAAAAGGGTAACAAAGTGTTAAAGTTTTAACCCCGGAAAGGGAAGGCTTGAACTCCGAGAGCTCAAGGATTGCCCTGCCGGTGGAGGAAGGGGTGAGTGGGTGGTTGCGTCGGAAGATAGTTCAAAGAGGATGGCCGCGCTCTGCAAGGGAAGAAAGGAGCGCCGTGGGCGGCGGTGGCGGTGGCGGTGGCGGCGGCGGCGACGGTGGTGGGAGAGGAAGGGACGCGAAGAAACGCTTCCATGCGGAAAAGTCTTTGTAATCGCAGTTTTCTACTTTTTCTGAGAGCGCTGCGAGGTGACGCCGGGTGTGGGTGGTTAGGTTCCTCCTATTCCAGGTGACTAGGGGAGAGAAGGATGGACCGGGTGGGATGCTGCTGGCTCTGGTAATGGTGAGGGTAGACACGGCTCGGTGCAAGGGTGTGCTTGAACAGGGATTTACGGAATTTATCACTTGAATTCTCTGTAAAGGATTAGCAGACGTTTCCTCTTCCACGTGGCAGTGGTGGGAAAGGAGCTCTGGGAGCATCTTCGAAACCCTTGCATTCAGAGCGATGTCTGGGGGATCGGTATCTCTTACTTCTCTAACCCCTGGCACATCTTAGAGCCAACTTGATTGGCTCCCTTCTATGTAATAAAATAGACGTCGATCTATTACGAATTCATTATCGACTTAATTATTCCTTGTGATGATAAATGATTATCTGCTGATGTCGGATAATCACAAAAACACACAAAGTTATTGGCAATATAATAATATGCAATTGTAATTCAAATTCAATCTATGTGTACATTAAGATGTCTTTAAAATGTTGGTACACAAAGTATTAATTCAACAACTAGTTTTCTCCTGGAGAAAATGCTGTGTAAACCATCAGCTTATAAGAGAACGCGTACCAGTAACTAATTTTGATGTTATTTGGACTGTTGAAGTTCGCCAGTCACGTAGGGGCATGAAATTTTATTCGGCTATTCAAGAAAATGTTGATATTTCCGTGAGGGCATGTTATGTATGATATGGAAGCGAGGGCGCATTCGAGCGTCGAATTGTCCGATAAGAGAAATAATCGTTGAATTCTACCGTGGCATCGGGCGACTGTTCCACGGTAAAAGCTACCGGGGTCATCGAGATCTTCTTTATGACTTCGGAATTAGAGCTGGCGAATTGCAGCAATTCCGTACAATGCGGACCAACAGTGTTTCAATCTGATTTTTCTACTTGTTCCGAGCGCCGCGCGCTCGTTCGCTAAATGACAGTCGGAAGCGGAGCTTATGCTACCTCTTTCCAGTTCTCCTCTCGATTTGATACCGCATTAATTAACAGTACGTGCTCCAACTATTGACCGCGTGCAAACGCAATTTTCAGCTGTGATTCCGCATTAGAAATACATTTGAGAGAATCGTTAATTCTCGCGTTTGTGAGTCACAGAGATTTCATTTAACAATTAACAGTACACGCGTGTAACGAATGACTGAAAAATAGCTGACCAAATTTGATGTTGGTTTATTTTATCTTTAAGAAGTGGAGCACGTAATAGCAGGGGCAAATATCGACTGCAGAGCGATCTTCCCTTTATTTTCCTCTTTCGTATCAATCGAGGACACTCGCGCGATACTCGTAGCAGAGCAAACGCAAGGAAGCGATCTGCACGTGTCGTATCCATCCTTCCTGACAGAAAAGTAAACAGGAAAATGTCTGGGAAGGGAAGTGTCGTCGGAAGCAGGGGCAGCACTACCCACTCGCACCGTAAAGAATATATGATGCATCAAAAAGCTATCGCACGTCTGCGGAAAATGGTAAAAGATTAGTAAACAGTAGTAATATTTTATCCCCGAATATTTTTCACTAAAATAACTATCACAGGAAAACTTATATTTTATTCAATTTCTAGTACATAAAGCTCTAGAATCGCACATCACTGAAATAGAACCAATTAGAAGCAGCCCTTTTCTCTAAATTTCACCATCCTGCTTTCTACCGTTCTCTATCGTTAACACGAGTGCCCGAAAACTCGGTACTTCTCAATTGAAAGCGGCGACTAGAAAGCGAGCGCGTGCTCTAATTAGTTGACAGCCTCGAAAAGTCCTTTGAAGGCTAGCAGGCTGTCGCAGCAGGTAAATTTCGCATCCTTTGAAGTGGGCCGAGAGTGGCCGACAGGTGAGAATTACGCGTGCATCCATGGATTGCCAGTGAGATTGTGACACGAGGCATGCGTTAATGTGTCGATCTTAATAACGCGGGTGTGAACGAAACTGAAGAGTGGCTCTCTCCACTCGTTTCTCCGCGTTCGTTCTGCCGTGTTGACACGAGGATTTATCACGGCACAAAAGTTGTCGGTGTGAGCGACAAAAATATTTCTGTTGGTATTTTCGGACGTAAAATGCGCGCGCGCTCCTCAAAGCGGAGCAAAGAACGAGTTGAGCTTATTTTGCAGTTTACCTCATGCAAGAAGAAATATTAAAATCCACCCCCGCTGGCCAAGTAGCGCGGAGGCATCTCTTTACGATGCACTCAGAGAGAAAGAAGTGCCATTTAATGGTATTTAAACATTACATTCAATTACACAAAGTAAACCAGTTGCAAGCAAATATGTCGTGTTCCTCCGGTTTTCCAAGTCTCTTCAAAAGATATGAGAAGAAACCAGGGTACGTGCTACGGAATATTTCGTATTCCTATTTAAATACCATTAACTTCGCAAAGGACCGTATAATGATTCAATATTCCTACGTAAATAATCACCCTATATTAATCCCTTTCTATACAAATCGAACAAACTCTAAACGAAGATTAAACATATTCTACATATTCCAAAACATATCATATCCAATATTAAAATCTCCAATACACATACTAACGAATTCGTTGAAGTACTAGCGTTTGACGAAACACAGGAATCCAGAGAATTGGGGAATTACAGGCACCTCTTGCAGACTCTGTGGAACAATGGGTCTCGAGTTCGAGTAATCAGAGGGGGCGGAGGGGCGCAGCGTAGCGACTGCGAATTCAAGCTTTCTTGATGGAGCTTGGAGGGGGTTGGAAAGGGGCGAGTGGGGTGGCGTCGAGAAGCACAAGCCCTTTAGACTAGTGCGAGACTAGATGTGCAACACGCAGAATGCTCGAATATCCCTGTCTAACGAGGATGCAGGCTGTGCAGTTCATGCAGTTGGTGTACACGTATAGCTTCACTCTAGACAAGCGAGGGGGGTAGCGAGGAGGGTGGCGAAAGAGGGCGGCCGGCTTTCAAAGTAGTGCGTGGCGTGCCGCGCACGGCAATCCGGGCTCAAAAGCTTTCAAACATCTTCAATATAAGTTAGGCAACTGTACTTAGGTTACCTTCGTAGCCAGCCTCGCATACGAAATAGTCCGCGAATAGTCGGAGGTATTCCGTTATTGCGCATATCAGGTACCACCTACCCCTCTCGCCTCACCACCCCTTTCATCCCTTACTCCTTCCAACCTCACATTCTAACTCTCTCTGCCTTTCTCTTCAACTATCTTGAGAGAGAGAAAGCACTATCTTGGACCACCTACGTGCACCAACGCTCGTCCTTTCTTCAGCGAGCTACTCCGGCGAAAGCCTTAGTTACTTGCTACGAATCCACCTTATTCGCCCGGCAGAAATTAACTCTGAAATTAGCTGTCTGGTAACGAGCCTTCGTGATATTGGTCCGTCCCCGGTACGTGCCGGCTCGAATCGGGTCGAGGTTAACCCCTACCTTTACCAGATAGAGGAGTCAGTAAACACGGTCATTGAAATTTAGTTGCTCAAGTTTCACGGTGATTTGTATTGATTGGTTAATGCTGTAATAATTGTTGCAATGATTTCGTAGGGTTATTGTTACGAAGGAATAATAAGGGTGTTGCGGTTAGTTGGATGAACTATTACTTGGACGTAATTTGTTTTCCTAAATTGCATTTGGCCCTGGAAACGTTTAGAGATTTGGAATTCTCGTTACCCAGTTTTGCGGTACACGAGAGAGAGAGGGAGAGAGAGGGAGAGAGAGGGAGAGTGCGAGGATCATCAAGTGCAACAATTGTTTCGCGCTTTTGGGAAAATGGCGTAACTCAGTTGGTAGTCATCTGGAAACTATTTGAGAAAGGAAAGGGGATCCAACTGAGAAGTCTTGAGGCCCGAGCGGCGGAGGTGGCAGCCCGCAGCAGTTTGCGTAACGAGTTTACTCTGCATCTTGTTCCGCATTAAGCCACCCTTTAATTTCGAGCGCTTTATTTATCATATCGCACAATCGATCATGCCCGGATACATTATTCAGCGGCGCGACCTACTTCCAGTTACTCGGCTCTTCGGGGTATTAGGAGAAACATTTACAGAAACCCTCAATCGGCTTAACTGTTACGCTGCGCAATTAATTCCTCTGTCAATTTAGGAAGTGTCAAATTTTGAATAAAATATAACCTTATTTAACCTTCAACCATTTATATCACAATACGAGCATATATATTGCTTTGATTTTCCTTTTGTTACATTATACATATTTGAAAAACTCGATTATAATGGAATATCGAAGAGTAAGAATTAAATGCACTAGAATAATTAAATACTAGCTAGGTTAGGACACATCGAAGCACAATGATAGAGAGATGGTGGGGATGGTTGAAGCGAAGCTTGGCAGAAGTTGCAAACATCGGACTGACCTACTTCATGATCAAAAACATCGATTGAAGGGAATTTCGACAGAAGCTCATTAGCGTTAATCGCATGGCCGCGGCGCATCGCGGCGCGGCGCGTCCTCGTGATTTCGTTTGGCTGGCACACACACGCACATACACTCGTGGATAATATGTGCATGGATGAGCGCGTTCGATGTTGGCTGCTCTTTGAAATGCCTGACAAAAGATACACACGAGCGATAGCGCGCGTCGATCGTAATAGCTTGAGGTTTACCGGGCTGATTTCATTTTGCCCTCGGTGTACACAGGCACGCTCGCCCGCTCTCATTCAGTGGGATGATGATGACGCCCGGACATATTCCTACCGCTCTCTGATGATGTGTCGCGGACGCGTTGAGTTCATTAAGCTTGATGCCCAGGCGGCCGCGGCCGTCGCCTCATTATGCCCGGCCAGATTTAATTATCGTAATATCGCCCTGGTATTAGCCTCAAGTATATCGATTTGCATCCTCAATCAGGTATACATCTGTATCGATGAGATTCTTGCACGACTAGAGCTGTTAATGAATGTACTAACAAGGAGAAGCCACAACCTGGAAACGCTACTTATTGACGGGATAGGGCTCGAAAAATCAGGGTTTGCGAGTACATGAACACCCTAGAATACTAGTTGTATATAAGCAGCTATTTTTGCACGAAAATGGTTTTAATAATTAAATTTGGAGGTCGTAAAAACAACTACAAAAATATTGTATCATAGAACGTGACATGTGGATTGATATAACCAAAAGAAAAGATTGTATTGAACCATTACCCTCCCTCACTTCTCGGTAGCCGGTCCAAGGATGCAGATTCTCAATCAGCTCCGGTACGAGATACTACAAAACCAGGGAATAATATGCTACCTTTTTTTCTGACAATATTATTGATTTTTCAAAAATATCCCAAAGGATTATTTCAATCCACTTCTCACGTTCTATAATATAATATTATTTAAACAATTTTTCTGTAAAAATGGTTGCTTATATACATCTGGTATGCTAGAGTGTTGATGTACTCGCAAACCCCGACTGTTCGAGCCATATCCCGTTAAAAAGTAGTGTTTCCAGGTGGTGGCTTCCTCTTGTAAGTTCATGATAAACTTAAGGCAGAAGTAAGGCTAATCACAGAATCATAAATCAAAGACAATTGAGACGAAGATACTCAATGAATATGCTAGATGAATCGCATCAATTTTAATTGGAAATAATACTGTTAATGTATAAATTTTCGTACATAGCTATAGAAGTGTGGCTGTCAGAGAGAAATGAATCATAGGATCGACGAGGCGGTCCTATTACAAGTTCATCTTCTGGACGAGCTTCGAAATCCCCGAATTTATATGCAAAGTGGGATTAATCGCCTGCAGCAATAGCATCTCGTTCGCTGTCGCTGATTATACAGGGAGGTGTGTGCGCAGCAGGGGCAGCAAATATTTCAGTCAGTGTCAACAATATCAGTCACCGAGTGAGTGACAGCAGCCGGCCGGCAAAGTTCCCGGCGCCGCTTATACTAGAAGTGCGCCACGTGTTAACTTCATCGCTTTGTTTACCCGCGTGTCAGTTCAGGCTGATCCGCAATTTGCCTCGGCATTTGCACGCCCGCCGATAAAAGAGTCGCTGGATACAAGTTTTAAATGCGCCCATGCGTTTCCCCAATCGCCATTCCGCCATTTGTTATGGAATGTCAACAACCGAGCTGACTTTCATTATTTATTAACAATACCCGCCTACCAGAAAGCTTTCCAGCTCTGTTTTTGTATTAGTTCGGGTCGAGTAATGAACAGTCCGTTTAAATGTAAATATGTTTTCCTGATAGATGCACCCCTTCTTTTTCTCCTCTCCACCTTGTTTTCATTAATTGGTTATTGAATGTATGTTTTTATGACATACAAGAACCTCTTTATGTATATTGGTCAATAATGTGCTTCACTGTATTGAGTAATAAATCATTCCCAGGACGTTCAACAATAATTATAAAAAGAGTTTAGAGAACAGTAAGCTTTTACTCGATTTTATGGGAAGTAAACGCGCAGGCAAATCCCTCTCACGGCCTTTATTTGCATGGGGATTTGTACTTTAGGTGTAAGTGGAACTTGACGGTGGCATCCGAAAGTTGGGGGCGGCATTAGAATTTGAAGGGGAAAGCTGAAGGCAGGCAAGCTGTCGATAGAATGACAGAGTGTAAAGAGCAGGGGTGGCAAAAGACGAAGGACGAAGGACGAGTAGGAGAGCAGGATGTGCTCCCGGTGCGTTTCCTTTCCCGAAAACTTCCTCGAGCGAGCTCGGATCGTGGACTCGGAGGCTTGCAAAACATCCTCGTAGTTTTCGGCGTCGTCGTCGTCGTCGTCGTCGTCGCACGAGTCTCCGGCGTGCGTGGCGTGCTGGCTTTTCTGTTTTGCCGGAACTGCTCACCCGAAAGAGCTTCTTGTCTCATTTTTCCCGTCCTCTCGCCGCTTCCTCCTCTGTGCGCGCGCTCGCGCTCTTCTGCTTGCTTTCACGGCAGCTCCGTGAAAGTTGTTCGATTCCGGGCACAAGTATGACACGGCCGGATCCCCCGGAAAAAGAGCACGGGAATGCTTTTTGCCCGCGTGTGTTACTCCTCTCCCTGTCGCCTCTTTCCTCTCCTACTTCCTCTACTCTACTCTACTCTACTCTACTCGACTGCGCGCCCTTTAGTCCTGTTTGTCCTGTTACCTTTCTAGCATGCTTCCCTTTAAACACTCTTGCGCGCATTCTTCTTGTCCGACTTTCGCCTGGAATTCGCTGGATTCTGCCGATGGGATTGAATTCCACCGATCTCGTGATTGGCTACTGGAAATTCTTCGACTGTAGTCCTTGTTCTTGGTACACTACTGTTGATAGACTTGGATCAGTGTGGATGTATTTAATACTTTGAGTGCAGAGAAAAAGTATTCGTGCGGATATATTATAATTAAGATTAAATAGTACGACTTCTTCAATATTTGCAGCCCTTATAGTAAGAAAAAAGCAGTGAATGGCAAGAAGTTCGGTGTACCCTTCCATTTCCAAACTTCCCAATTAGGTTAACCGAAAATATTGGGGATCCGACGATTTCAAATAGCGTGTAATTTATGTAGCACGTCTCTTTCATCCCTCCTTGCGATACTAGGCGGAGGGCACCAGTAGAATTACCCAGATTCTCTGTTTGCGCAATACACTTAGTCTGCGAGCAAGCAGAATCTCGCTTGAGAAAAATAGAAGATTTCGCGGAGCTTCTGGCTTCCTGCAATTTATAAAGCAAACTTAGCCAGCTCAAAAGCATGGGAAATGCTCTTTCATTAAATAGGTCTTCCGTGGAGTCTTCCGTGACTTGGCACGTATCTTGAAGATAATCATTGAAAGGGGGTGGACTGGCGTGTAGTTCGAAAGTCGACGAATGTGGCGTGTGCGAGCGAGATGTTTACTGTCCATGTGCTTACGGGGGAGAGCACACGACTCACTGGAAGATATCGTCCTGAGGTGGCTGGCTTACTAAAGTTCCATTCGGTGAAACTTCCAGCAGGACTTCTGCCGCTGGAAATCCTGGGGGTGCTGCCGGGTCGGGGGTGGAAAGGAGCGGAAAGGGGTGGAAAGGGGTGGCGAAGGACAACAGGGAAGTTACGAGACAGTACAGCCGGCTGTTCCGCGCCCAGTGCTTCGCGAAAACTTACTTTTCCACGCTGTTGTTGCTCCCGCTCGTTTTCCTCTTTCCTTCTTAACCCTCTTCACCGACTCTTCCTCGCTCCCTCTCCCACTCTTTCTCTCTCTTGGGGATCGTGGTATGTTCTCTTCATTTAGTTTACTTACGCAGCTGTTTGCCGAAACGGGCCGACACGCGAGCCGACTTCTCTCTTCCAAGGTTCCTGCAATCTTCGTCGTTTCTTCTTCCGCTTTTCAGTCTCCTTTTCTTCCACCCGCCTCGAAACTCTCTTCTTTCTCCTCAACGACTACACTGACTTAACTCTTGCGAATTTCAGCGACAATTGAACTGTATAATTTGGCCCTTCTACAGGGTTATTGCACTGGATAGTGAAACTGGCCTTTTAGGAATTGTGATGTTTCTTTATTTTGGTAGATATCCTAGATTTTTCTCTTAGGATGTACTTACTTCTGAACAATAATATTAAATTTAATAGCAGATTCGCCAACATACCTGTTTTGCATTTTAAATGACCCATCCTTTTAAACAGGGAGTTTGACCGAAAATTCGTTTTCATTGTCTGCAGATTTCAGCCGGTTTTTTTTTTCTGTCGATCGCTACTATGAATAAAACCAATGGTGCACGACAGAGGAAGCGTGACGAAAAATTCAATCGGCCGTGCCAGGAAAATGTGAAGGCTTAACGTTGGATTATTAAAATCCGTAATTAGGTGGCGCGGCAGTGCATCGATGACGTTGCAAATGCCATGTTTCTCATCCTCTTTCGTTTTCGCTCTGTTTGCCGGGCATTCTCGTAATAAATTGTTTAAAAAGTCTCATTGCTGCCAGTGTGCGTCCTTGATGTGCGCCAACGCATTTTAATGAATATGCAGCCGCGCGCCGGTGCAAGTGTACACAGTTAACGAGTCGGGATTTGTGCAATTACGAGTGGTGCACGCCTGCCAATTTGATCGGGCGCGCGAGATCCTCCAAATTACCTGGAAATTGCGTGCAGAACTAACCGTCTGATTTACATAGAAATCGCTCGACATCCTCAATAAGTTATGTCTTTCGCCACTCCCTGTCGATTGATTCCCCGGCTCACGCCATTTCACGGCTTTTCCTTTCGAACCTTTGTCGCTGGCTTTCCGAACATCTCTCATGTCTGTCAGACTGACGTCTAATTCATCCAACACAAACCTCACGCAAATCACGTCTTTCATTGGTGCTTTAATTCTAGAGATACCCAAAAAATGGTAAATATTTCTTGCAATTAATGTGACTAATTACTTTGCGAAGTCTCTATAGCTTGCATTAAGTTCGTGGATGGTTCCTTTTAATTAAAGAAACCATATATTGGCTAGTAACGTCACTAATGAAAAACTGCGGATATTCAAAACCTACAAATAGATCAGGAAACATCGATAAATCACTACTGTAGTCCGTTTATAGTGCTTCCTATTCTGCTACCAGCATTTCGTGTCTTTCTATCTATTTTCTAATTATTTATCGGATGTCTTTCAATTCACCTAAATTTTATCTCGAATTTATAACATATTTGTTCATTAACACATCAATTTATAAATGAGAACATCCCAAAGTACGGAATAAATTACATGAAACTTTTACTAATTAAGTATTAGTACGATGCTAAGTGGACAGCTATAAAACAGAGTTACTACTAATAAAAAATAATCACAATGAACGTCTAATGACCGAGCAGAGCAAATAGTAATCGAGATTTTAATTAGAGAGAATAAAGTCGGGAAGAGTTGGAAGATTAATTAGATTAGGTGGGAAGAGTAGTAGTAAATTTAAGACTAACAGTTGGCGCGAGGTGGCCCTGATTACAGGGGTGGAAGAAGGTAGGAGTATCTAGGACGAGTTCACGGAAGTGACTGGAGAAATAAGTGTTTAACCTCGATCCTTGCCAGATCCAGCCACTCTAAATCCAGTATGCAAGTGGAGTAGATAGCTGATAGGAGATAGGAGATAGGCGCGTCGGCGCCTAGAACACTTCCATAAGACGAGACGCTCGAGCTCACCTGAATCGACGTGAAATAGGTCGGCTCGATCTTCGCCACGTGAGTCATTTCACCAAGACAGTTTCACCTTCTTCCTGGTTGATGCTGAAGAGGATCCGATACACCTCGAGATCCTACCGCACGTGTTATCATTCTTGTACGCGTCGCCCAATCATCTATAAACATTGGCCCCCTAACTCTCTCTCGCTCTTTCTCTCTCTCTTTCGTTCATCCACCCTACTCTTTTGCTTTTCTCATTTTGCCTCTCTTATTGGTTCTTACTATTACAAACACGTGGCCGCGTACGGCTGGCCTTGATTTAAGTAACTCAGTTAAGATAATTCCGGCAACAATTCATTAGGACACGCAACTTGGGCCCCCGGCTGTGGAAGGATTTCGGCGCTCGTAAAACAGAATTAGCGCGAGAGAATGGAGCTGACTGACCGTCGCGTGCAAAGTTAAAATTAAATCCACTTGCCGCGCGCGCTGCCCATTGTTTTAAAACTCGACATTCCGAAATGCTCTTTTGTGTCGCGCGAAATGCCTGTTCGAGGGATGCGCGCGTTTATTACATTCCAAATGCACGATTCCAGAGAAACTGCGTGACGAAATGCGAGTGTACGCGCCATTGTCACGTGAAATATTATATCGGTCCTTCGCCGAGAGCAGCACCAGCACTAGCACCAGCACCAGTAGCACCCTGCGTAATTTTTGCTTCGATGCTCCTGCTGCACGGCGATAACAAGCCGGAGTAATAATTCGTTTGCTTGAAAAATGAGGAATGCAGAGTGCGCAGTTTGTTACTGTTTATTTTACCGTTTAAACACGTCGAATAATTTTCTGTTTGGCTGGCCTGAAAATGCGCCGGGAGAGATCCTGTATAATTTTACTCTCCTGGAAGGTTAGGTTTAGTTACGTGATTTAGAGCAGTAACTAGCTCTAAATTATGTTTCTGCAAGAAATAAAACATAGGAGTTGATACTTTATAAAAATATTTTTTGTTAGGACACATAAAATAAAGTCAACTAATTTTTGCTTTATATGTTTCAGGTATGTGACAATCAAGTAGTCTTATCAATCAATTTCCTGCTCCTGTTGCTGGGTGAGTTGGTTAATTACAATCGAAATAAGGGTAATAAAGTTTTTATTGGTGATTTGATATTCCATTGTTCCTCGAAAGGAACGACCATCATTCATGTTTGAAAGTTCGCCACATCCGAACCGAACCAGACATAATTTTAAACTTTTAAATACTTCCACAAGCTTTTATAATAATCCAGTAAAATACTGTAGCATACTCTCACACTGGAAAACCCAGTCCGATTACCCAACACGAAGTACCTTTGAAACGAGATGACCTAAAGTCTCTAATCGTCCGCAGCAATTAACACCCACTCCGATATTTAGCAAGGCTTTCAGGTTATGGTTTCCTGAATCTTAAATTCGATCTATCCCCAGGCGGAATGTCAGATTAACGCTAAATACCAGCCAAGCCGGAAAGTGCGATTTGGGTTTGGAAGTTCTAATGCAGACATGAGGTTTCGGTTTAATGCATCTGGCGGGCAAAAGCGACGCCCGCCCGAGTGAATCTGTGAGAGTAGTGTCATAGGTGGCGTGACGATCATCGTCGATGCTGCAGAGTCGAAGCGACAGAGTAAGAGAGAGTAAGAGAGAGCGAGGGAGAGGGAGTGAGTGAGTGAGTGAGTTTGGGGGTGGGTCGTTGGACGGCAAGGGGGTGTGAGGGGGGTGGGGGGGCGGGTAGCTGCGGTCGGCGGCATTAGGGGTTTTAGGGTGGCTTAACGGGCCAACGCGACCCACCGGGGGACAGAAGCGGGAAGGGCCAGCATGGGATTTTGGTCGGAGGTCCGACCGAGCTTGCACTGTTCATGGCGATTAATTCATTGCCGCTTACCGCAAACCGCCTTCAGCCCCACCTAACCTCAACACTTCTTCGCTTAGGCTCGCCGCTCTCTACTCGGTCGCTGTCTAGGCCGCCCGGACATACAACCCTAGATCGCTCCGCACCGCTCTGCTTTGCTCTGCTCTGCTCCGCTCCGCTCGGCAACCCCTTCGAGAGACTCTCCACTCAGAGATCGGCTATCACCGAGCCATACACCTACTTCTATTACCTAATACATGCTACCTTGACGGAGGGTTTCGCGGTCGTTTTAACTTGACGGAGATCGATTGCCCTTCCACTTCTGCTCTTGGCCGCACTCCTCAAAGCACTACTTTTACTATCAGTCTCCTACAGTTAGCTACATGCTTCTGCCATTCGACCCATTCGCTCCATCGCTCTGTGGAGTTGTGGACGCGTGTTTCAATTAGGATCTCTGACACAGAGAGAGCAAATCTGTAACACTTGGTTAATGTGCAGTACTGTTCCGACCAGCATTCGTGGCAATGGGATATTTGAAGTGTCCCATTGTATCCAACAATGTTGGATGATTCACTTTTATTGGGAAGCGCAAGGTCGGAAGGGGGTCAGTGAGTGTGATCCAGAGGCTATCCAGAATTTCCATTGTGGTCCCTCTTGTTTTTTCGTGCCGACGCAAACCAAGCGGCGTGTTTTCCAGTACAACAATCGCGCGTGTTTACAGTTTGAGTGGGTCTTCAAACATTCACCAGCACGTCTCGGGGCGGTGGCGCGTGATACTGGCCGAGCCTTGACCAGGCGTGAATATTCACTGACATAGTAGGGCTTGCGGTCAACGGCTTCCAGGTCTTTGTAGCGTGTTGTCGGAAGAGAGAGAGAGAGAGAGGGGCACTCTTTTCCAATGCGAGGGGGTTCTTGCGCGGGCGCAGAAATTCGCTATGTGCAGCTGCTGGAGTGCCAAGCTGTAACACGAGTTTCCAGCGCCACATGAGACCCTGCGGTGGCGTACAATATCGGCGCAACACAGCTACCGCAAACAGATCGGCGGCTATTTTTTAAGCCACGCTTTGGGAGTGATTCGGTGTTTCCTTGCTAGCTGACTGCGTCGCATCGTCGAGTTTCTCGTTTGCGGCCTTTGACAAAGGACATACGTGTCGGCCGATACTTTTTCGCTTTGGCGAGCCTGCGATTTTCCGTCGTTCCCAGCCTTTCACCCTCTCTCTCTCATCCCTGTGCCCCATTCGTCCCTTGCGAGTCTCGAACAAAACGCGCCAGTTTCAAGGTGTCACTTACAGTTGGAAATAATTTTATCTCCGACGTGGTGCGATAGCTGTTGCCCGCTAGAATTACGTGCCCGGGCGACGCTATTTCTGAGCACGTATTTTCCGCTTCTGCTTTTTACCTTGCTCGCCACGACGTTCACCCCTCCACTCGCCCTCCCATTCCCTCCGCCATTGTTCAAATGTCCTTCGAGTTGAAATCCTTGGAATACGGGCATTCGAAGCTTTCTCGTTCGAACTTCCCGACTGTTGCTTCCTACTGTCTTCAATTTGCTCGAAACTCTAGTCTCTCCAAGGCATTATTCGAGAGAATCTATTTACAGGCAAATAGATTCGATTGCTCCTACATTGTAGTGTACTAAAGTTTTATAAACTAAAGCATTAAATGTTTTATATCCCATCCCCGTTAATGTTTTCTTTTCGGATTTAAATTCGGCGTGATTAACTTATGAACACGCTGCTTAAAAGTTGCTTTATAATACAAGCTGCTATCTCAGTAGCAAGTATCGCCGTCGAAGTTAATGGCACATAAGGGTTCACACCCTCTGTGTGGATTAATTTGGAAAGTCGTTAAATTCCCTGCGATGGTAGTCCTTCCTGTCTGGACACGCATTACTTGACGGATTAGAGATCTCCGCGATAGAGCAGTGAGGAGAAACGAGTCTGATTGAACGAAGGGATTACCGGGGGAGGAATTACTTGGCGCGAGCGCGGCGGCAGTAAATCAGTTGTAAAATAAAATAAGTGTGGAATTGCGCTGGCCGAGAGAGCTACCGGGGAGTGAAGTGAGTCGAGGAGTATTACGGTAGTATTTCAGGATCCGAATTACGTTGGATGGCTAGCGGGAAAAGTGCTTTTAACGACACATCCGTCAGCTGCATTATCGGAACGCGGTGGAGCGTGGGGGTTAGGAACTATGGTTTCATCCTGGAGCGGACCGTCCGGACGAGAGGGCGCTTCGTCCAGGTCAAAAGAGAGGGATTTCCGGTAATTTCCGCAGCCTAAAACGTTTCCGCCGCTGTGCCGGCAGATATCGTCGACTAGTAGTGTGTGACAGGGAATTTCCTAAGGTGCCCGGACGGCGCGCATCGTTTTCGCCACTCGTTGATTTCTATGAAGCGTGTGATTCATGGCGTTCCAAGGAGGTCTTCCGATCGCTTAACAACACCACCGACCCACCCCCAGGAAGCAGAAATCAATTCGACATACTGCCGTACAAAATTCCAACTACCGATTCATTCAGTCCCGTTAAAAATACTGAGCACCCTACGAACTTTTTCCCAAAACCTCGTGAATTACAGCTAGTCCTTTTTCCAAAGCATGATCTATGCTCGCCGCGAACCCTTTGTTCCTCTACCTCTGTCGAGTTCTAACTTTTGTGTTTTTTGACAATGAATCACTCGTTTTCGTATTTCTAGCTTTTTACTCGCTCTACTATCTCGGGGCTTGAATTTTGTGCCAGCGCTTTTTTTTCCCGTTCTGTGTCCGAACCGTTCGGTTGGTCCTTCGAGTGCGATATCCGATTAATCAACATTCTAGAGAATCCCGAGGAGCAAAAAGGGCGGAAAGAGAGTCACAGGTGTTGCACATAATTCTCAGGAAAATGGGTACACCGCGGGATTTGCGCTAGCCGCGCGAAATATCGTCGGTGGACAGAGCGGTATCGGGTGGCTGTAAAGCGACGAAATCTGGCGAAAAAAAAATAGCCTGACCCGGGTAAAAGGAGGGTTGGGTACAATGTCGAAATGCACTGGAGCGATAATCGTCGAGCGAGCCGCGATAATTGGGGAATTGGCGTTAATCGAACGGTGTTTACGATGCGGCGGGTTCACAGCGGTCCGGCGGTGCGTGCAGCGCCGCCGCCGCCGCCGCAACCCACTTTCATAAAGGTGATCCCGGTAATCGGCTGTAAAATGCCACGGCAACAAACATTAATTTCGCCTCGACCGCCTGATAGCTGCTCTCTGCTTTTTATTGGCAGTGTCGCTCGTCCCTACGGCACAAACCCTTTCCACTCTCTCTTTCTCTCTCTTCCCACCTCCCTTCCTGCGCCTACGCCTCGCCTGCCTCAAGCCTTTCGCACCAGATCGCGTTCCCTTCATTGTTCGCTTGGTTGCACCTAACCTCTTCTGCGGCACGGACCTTTCACAATCTCTTCCCGCTGCGACGCCTCTCTTTCTTTCCCCCTGACTTACATGCCGGGCTACTCGTAATTGTTCAACGGCTCTTGTCACGTCAAAGAGCTTGAGAAATTATTCACACTCCAGTTCACTGCTATCCAAACGATTCAACCGTACTTCTCGAATGCGTCTACTGCATACATACTCCTACAGGCTTCAAACATTTCACTTTTATTGATTTCAATGAAATGGCGATCCTCGATGTTGAGAATCTACAAAGTGCACTTATCCTTCAATTTGTTCTGTCGTACGTCAGTTTTTTATTATTTGTTTTACATAATATACGTGGAAACATTTTCGTTCCGATTAAAGCGTTTGCGAATTATTCTGTGGTACACGTACAAAAATGATTTTGAAATATCGTTATTCTTCGGACTCGAAAATAGCCTTGCAGCTCACCTCCCTATTGATTCGGCGAACCATATTTCGCTTCTTTCAGTTGGAAGGTGAGCGTTTTCGAGATTTTTGCGGCGAGTATGAGAGCCCGGGTTACGAGGCGGAGGTAGTGCGCAATTTTTCACCCATTCTACACGGGTTGGCCAGTAAAAAAACTATTGCGACGCTCGCAGAGCAGCGTGACAGGGCTCTTTGTGAGGGCGACCCTTTAAGCGCCCACATTGTTAACCCGCTTCTCGACCCTTGACAGCAACGCTGAGAGAGAAGGGAAAAGAAAGGGACAGTGACTCGGCTGCTGTAATCAGTCTAATGATAATGGATTAATTAATCACTGGAGTGTCGTGCCGCTGATTCGACGCCGATGTGGAAAGTCTTCCGATTTCAAGCGAACTTCACTCTCGTGCGTTCAAACCCTTTTTCGCCATGCTTGCCTTGATGAGTTCGACCTTCTTCCGCCAGCAACTACTGACGCTCGCTGTTCTCTCATCAAAGCTGCTTTGTGGCCTCTTGCATTATCGAAAACTCCTTGCCGATGTAATTAAACGGTCATCCCTGCAACAAAGAGTTTAATCCGAATTAATTATCGGGATTGTCGGTTGGCACTCTTGCTAGAATTTATTTTGATAATTCTAACCGATAAAAGCAGCAGTTCATATTTCTCCATTATAGGATTAATGCTTGAAAAATGTTTATAAATCTTTGCCTCCTTCTTTCTCCCCAGGAAAATCTGACGCGTAATTTATGCCAGCTTAGCAAGTAATTAGCTCCAATAATACATTAACAAATTGTCTATCTTTTGTTCTCGAATATCCACATGTTATATATTTCTGAAAATAATAAGTACAAGGCTCATACGTATTGGCATTCAGGAAACAATAAGCCCTGGCTGTGTAATACTCCAACAAAGTAATACTCAAAGGATGACAAAAGACCGAAGTTTCTTATAACGAGTACGTGGTATGAGTGAGTTTAGTATTTGTCCGAGTTTTTGTAAAGGTCACAGACGAAAGCGACTTAATTGGTTCTCGTATTACGAGTGGTCGTCACTGAGATTGTCAAGCGCAGGTCGGCACCTTCTCCAGAGCAGAGGTTCGTTTAGACGAGTAGTGTGACAGAGGTAGGGTGCGATTAAGGAACAATTAATGGCACTTTGGCAAGTAGTGTTTGAAGACACAAGGGATCCTCTTTCATAGGGCGGTGGTGGTGGTAAGAGCCCCCGCTGGTATTGAGGTCGGCCTGGTCTGGTGAATGCACATTGAACACGGTAGCATCCAGTTAACTACAGGATGCTCCTCCTCGCGAGACGCAAGGGCCGTCGGATTTCTCGAGATAGATCCTGGAGAGGGGCGGTAGTGAGGATGAGAGTGGGGCCTGGCCAATGCCACCACAACACCGCAAGGCTCAACTTGGATAGTCGCATAGGGATTTGGGGTTTAGCGTTGGTCAGGTTGCACCAACAAGCCTCGAAACCTTATCTCCAAATCGCTAGGATACCCGCGCCTCGGACATCCCAACGACTCGGCAAACAGTTGGCCGCGCTTCGCCGCGATTAACGACGGATTATAAAACCAACTTCTCCTTTGGAAAATTGGGCTTCCAACTACACGCGCCGGCTGCGGTCGGTCTCCGCTTTTGCCATCGGATTAGACGCGCCGACCAACCACCGTCCAATCCCAATGGCTCGATTGCAGCCAGACTTTCTTCCGGCTCATCCTGTTTTAGCCCTGCGCGCACTCTCTCTCTCTAGATTTAGCATTATTGGTAGTGGTTAGATTGTTGGATTTGTAGCATTGCGCTATGCGAATTACTTTTGGAAGCGGCGGCTTTCAATCTGTAACACAATAGAAGGCCAGAGTCAACAGCAATATCGCATTCGACTGCCCAATAAACATTGGGGAGTGGACGAGAGCGCGGGAGTGAATGCCTAGCTAGCTCCGGATAAAACAGTTTCCGTGAGACGCGCTGTTTACATCGAAATGCGATTAATTTCGACGGTTTGATTCAGGGTTAACGCAGCCCGGACAAATATTGTTCTTTCTCCCAGCACTTTTCTAGTCTTTGACGCTACCAGTCGGCAGTTCTCTCTTCCTCTCCCTCTCTCTGTCTCTCACTGCGAGTGGAGCGGGAACTAGCGGACGGCTGATTAAACAGCGCGGCGGCTTCGGTCCGGAGTAATTAAAGAGCTCAGTGAAAGCTCGGGGCGTCGAATAAACTTCGTATTCTCCTGGTAAGACCGAAAAGCCCGTTAGGTATCTTGGGAGGGCGAAGGAGGACCAAACGCAAACCCCCTTGCTCGCTCTTAGATTCTGTTAGTCCTCTTTTCAGGCTGGTCCTCCCATCGACGAATCCAGGCCTCTTTTTTACTTGCGCGGGGGAAGTTGGATTAGATAAGTTTGCCGTTTAGCTGGCTCCCGATGGGTTTGGCTTAGCTGCTTCCTGAGGAGTCTGTCGGCTTTCCTTTGGTTTTGTTTGGTTTGCTCTGACGCCGCTCGCGCGCGCCCACCGGATGAAGCCTTTGGCTCTTCTCTCTCAAGCGGCGTTCAAGTGGCTCCTCACTACTATTGGTCTGCTAGTTCGCGCGCTGGATACATTATTCACCTTCTCGTCTCCGTCTTCTTTGAAGACTAACCCCCTTTCCCTCCTAGTTCAACCAACGCACTCCTCACTCACACTCCAGACTGTTCTCTTCGCAATCCGTGCTGTTGAAAACTTTCGCCCTGACGAATCCCCCCTTCTTCGCTTTCCCACGATACGCGCCCCGCACACCACGCCGAGCGGATTCAATTTCCATCGATACTTTCGGTAGCACATTGTGCGGCTTACTGGCTCCTCGGCTTCCCTTATACTGGCAGGGAATCGGTGCCATTGCTCGCGTGAAACGAGCTCTAGGAATAAAGGCGCGTATGGGGTACTTGCAGCTATCCTTCCCTCCTTCGGCCAACTTTTGCATTTGAAATCCCCCAGAAACCCCAGGCCACCTTCAACTATCGACTCCTGAGTGCTGCTTGCCTTTCCTTCGATTTCGCCATGGAAAGCTAACCCCTAATGTTCGATCGCGTTACTTCGACTCGCGGAGTTCAATCTCTCTGCTCCAGCGAAACCTGTTAGTTCTAGTGCTTCAAAGTATCCGCAACGTAAATAGTATAGTTGAATACTTGAAGGAAGAGTTGCAAATTCAGTAATTAGGATTTATAAAAGATTGTACACTCTGTCTTCTTCTTTAAAGGGATGAGATAAAAGAATCTTGATTTAGTAGAATGGAAAGAGAACGCATGGTGCACGACGAGGGAAAGCACTTTTGGGTATTGCCGACATCGGAATCAGAGTATTTGAGAAGGTCGAGCGAAGGAAGGCGGCTGCGTGCGAATCCCATTGGTGCTGGCAGTACCCGAGAGAAGAAGAACAATGCAAATAACCTTCGGAAGCGGTACGTCCCACCAGGTTGTTGGGAACGATCGTCGGATGCCATTAGCTCTGAACTCCAGTGCTCGCGGTATCGTAAATATCGGGAATGCCAGCGCAGCCCTTCCAAGATAATCTACATATATTAGAATCGAGACCGTTCTCCCAAATGTCCTCGCTCCCCGCCTTCCTTCCGTCCTCTCTCTCTCTCGCTCGCTATCCTCTTCTACTTCTCTTCTTCGAAAAGTAATTACGTTAAAGCAAACAGACTCCGATAACGTTCGATCCGCTTTTTAGGTCATCAAATTAAGTCCTCTGATCCACATTGACTTCAACCGACAAATATTATCGGATCATCGCATGTCGAGGCCGTCTTCTTTAGAAAATTATTTTCTCTTCACCCGTATCAAGATAATCGCGACAATACCTATCACAACTGTTTGTATTGGAAAACGAGTTCATTTGCTGTTGTTTCGAAATTGCCCATCAAGGTACTAGATAAGAGTATAAGATTTCCCTCGCGAGCATCTTCCATCCGAGTGCCAGGTGGTTCCGTAGGAGATGCATTCGAAGATAAGCAGGTGCAGCAAAAGGTTAAATAAGGGAGATTAGGGGAAAGGCAGACGGCGGAACGCAGGAGGAATTGAGATGGTAGGAGTAAAGCCTCGCGTAGTAAGTGGTCAGTGTAGGAATGGTGTAACAGGAGCATTACATTTCCTCGGTACAATAATGAGGGCCCGAGGACACACTATCGAGCAGGAGTGGCTCGTCAGAGGGACAAAAGGGAAGGTGGCTCTATCGGGCGGAAGAATGTCTCTCTATGCTAACTAATCCCTGGCCAGTGGATCCCGGGAAGATGTCGACTTAATTTCCCGGTCCCTCGAGTAATTTGTTCCGGATAGCAAAGGGCATTAAAGTAGATATAGACCCATCCAGGACCCATGACGGTACCCTCAATCTCCCCGTACTTCCTGGTGCTCCACCCTTCCACCCTTCCACCCTTCCATCTCCTTTCCACTCTGGCGTACCAACTTGCACGTCTACATAACCAGTCGAACCTCCAGCCACACTCTCTTCAGGTCCAAGGGATCGGTGGAGACGAGTGACGGGCAAGAGTAATTTTACGGGGACCGAGCAAGCCATCTTACCATAACCTCTGCCCTCTCTCTCTCTCTCTCTCTCTCTCTCTCTCTCTCTCTCTCTCTATTTCCCTTCTTGTCTTTTTCTTACCTAGGCTACCCTTGTCTTCTCTACTTTGTCTCCTCCAGCTTTTCCCAAGCTCCCAGTCTAGCCCGCACGCCACCTTAAGTGGTTATTTTCCACAAAGATATGGCACATGAGAGAGTGTCCGGTTCTTAGGCTGAGACCCTAACTCCGCTGAAGAAGCAACACTGGCGTAGTTTGGCCTGAATCCTGAGTTCACTACTTGCGGAAGGATAGTGTCTCGTGTTCTTCTAGGGCTAAACTACTCCGAGTAATTCTCACACAATACACTTTTGTGCTATGGCGCGAGGAAGGCTCGGGCTCTGACACGACCATCGAATATCCTCGTACTAAAACGCACCAGCTCGCTCTGGATAGGGGATTACTGCCGGCGTAAAGGTGCGCCGCGCCGGCGAGGAATACGAGACGACAGCTATAAAAATATGTTGCTCTCTCGACTACCTCGACTCAGCAGATTCCATGATACAAATTTTACTGACAGCTTGGTTCGTCCCAGTGTTTTTTTGTCGTTTATTACAATGCGTATAAAGTGATGGTTTTTTTAGAGCAATCCTGTTTGTGATTGTTTATAATTGCTTCTTATAAATATTTGTTGCAACTATTTTAAACTGTTATTATGAAATTAAAACTGACTCATTAAGAACCAACGAATGGATCTTATTGAATAAATATTAATATCTCGTTTGTCTTTCAACGGTTCGTTCACTCTTTGGAACAGTGTTTAGTATCGACAGATTGTTCCACGATTTTATCCTTTTTATCTGAACCCACAACCGCCAGGTGCTGATAATTCGTCCCTCGTGTGTAACGGGCAGATTTCATTTTATTGAAAATCCCGTGGTAGCCCATAATTTAATACTGCTGTTGGTAAACGCGGCATGGTACGTGGCCCGCTAAATATTCCGGAAAAGTATAATCCGTTTAAACTTGGCGGTGCACGGAAGCTTGCCCGCAATTGTTAGGGCTCTGCTGGTAACGACATAAACGTTCCTGTAATTGACTAAGCGTAGTTTCGGGCCGCCTTCTACTATCGCATCTGACACGCGTGCTCGCCAACAAAATTACGGTCGTTCATCAGCGATATTTGACGATGATCGTTTTTATCAGGCATCAAAACAAGCCGCCTGACAGTGTCGGCGGGCATCGAGTAAAGGCCGTCGAAGCCGGCTTTGATTCATCGGTGACGGATTTATCCATCTATTTATTCCGGCGCGCACTTTAGCGTATTGATTCGCATCGAGGCTGGTTAAAAGAGGGTTTTGGTGGAAGGCGGGGTGGCCGGCGATGGTAGCGCGTAAACAGGCAAATAAATAATATCGAAATCGCGGCTGCAATTCTGCACGGTTGGCTGAGCCGGCGTCGCCGCTTCCACGGCCATGTTTACAGCCTGATGAATATCGTTTTTAACCGAGCATTTCGTTACCGGATATCCCGGCAAATACCTTCACATTAACCGCTCCCCGTGGAGCACCGGCCACTGCACTCTTCCGTTTAACCAAGCCAACTTTCTTTTACGACTTTGATCCCCGCCCCCCTATCAGCTTTATTAACTCTAATTACAATCTGCAATAAGTCTTCGCCCTGGCGAAAGACAAGCGCAATCTTCCGTGTAAAAGACGAGTTTGCTCGAGGGATGTTTCTCTTCATTGGTTGAACTTGTACCGCTTCGTCAGCCGGGGAAGGCCTCCCGAGCACTGGAAATACGATCGGGGACCAATTAGCATGGTTTGTTTGCGTTAGCAGAAGCTCATCTTATGCCTCTGTAGTATCTGTAACGTGCAATGCATATCAGTGATAAAATAATAACTTTTATCAATATTACAGAAAACTGTGTGATATCACACAGCATTAAAATAGTATTGCAAGTATAGTTCATGCTTTTTTTCTATTCTATATTGATTCATCAGTATAATTAGTAGAGCTCCACATCTCATTATTGTAAATCTTACCTTACTATACGCTGGGAGGTATAGAAAGCAGTAGTAGCTTCCTCCGGTTGAGCTTTGGCTTCAAAAGCGTGGAGGTTTTCACGAACACGGCTCAAGATGGTCAAGGGATCCAAGCTGCATAATTATCCTCTTATAATCAGCAGGGCGGCCATCATATCTCCATCTAGCGTATTCGGCATAGAACTCGGATGTAAGAAGATGCGCGCTGCACCGGAGTAGTCCTTATCAGGCTGGGAGTCCTCGTTAATTAGAAGGTTTACGGAAGAAGGCGAAGAACTAGAGCAAGGCATGTAGAGTAAGAGGATAGAAAGAGGATAGAGAAAGGGAGAGAAAGGGAGAGAAAGGGAGAGAAAGAGGGGTAAAGTGCGGCGAAAGCCGGTCGTTCCGGTAGAACACATTCATTGGCAGGCTCGTTGTTAGCCTGTGCTGGAGATTCGAGTGGGTGGCTTTCACGGGGAGCGGGAAACTTGATAATAAAGAAGGTTGGCCGAGCTCCCAATCCGGGGGTCAGTAATAACCAGGCTTTTCGACCGCAAAACTAATTCCTCCATCGGCATAATAGCGCGGCTGCACGCCAAACTGTTAAGGGAGTTGCGCGCCACACCCGCACTCTTCTCCGCGACCCATCCTTACTACTTGCATACGTGTCTTATGCTTGCGATCCTTTCCCTCGCACTCTCGCCCTGTTATACTTCTTTTTATCGCCTGCAGACTGTTGCCCACCTATAACGTCTAACGGCCTCTCTTCTCTCTGCCTGCCCCGACGAGCTGTGCTCAGATTGCTCCCACTTCTAGGATGCTGCTTCTTCTACTTAAGACTCCGATTCCATTTGCTTCAGCTTCTTAAGTCTCTTTGCTTTGACAATTTCCACCTAATCTTCACCGTACTTGCCAAATTATCAGATTCGATAGTTGCAGAGTTGCTGATGAAATTAAACATTAAATTATAACGATATATCGTTGAAACAATCATCCCTTCGAGTATTTATTAATTTCTCGCATCATTATTTCGGCTCCTGAAAATTCACCGTCACTTCTTGTTTGAGTCAACGGCGCACTGAGTAGTTTGTGTTTCATTTCGAACAACGCGCTCGGTTTAAAGATGAAACTCGGCTGCCGTTTCAATATTTATTCTGCCTGCTCGAAATTCGAGCTGTGGAGTGATTGAAAATGTTTTTATTCGGGACTTCTGATAAAGTCTGTCACACTTCCGTTATTCTACCCGGAAGTACGTACGTACATTGAATATCTAAAGGTACGAATTTTGTTTAATAATCCGTAGGTCTCTGATATCAGTTTAACTAAATGATGCTGTCAGCCAATTGATGCCAGTGGCTATCCTTGAACCGTTGAAGTGAGATTAATATTGAAGGAATGCTTTCGAAGGGATTCGGGACAATTACCGTTCGGTGGTGGGATGGAATGACGGGTGCGCCGGTCTCAATTACCGGCACCTTTCATGCCGGCATGAAAGATTCACGAAAGACGACTACACATATGCGTCTGCCGGCTCTGGAGGAATTGGAAGAGGGAATGGTTAATAGGGCCGGTGTGCGCCGAGAGAGTCCCGATAGCGTCGAGGGGTAAGGCGATGAAGTAATTAGGCATGCGTATTTCATAGTCGCTCGGCTTCTTGCATATTAACACGGCACTTGGCGTGGAACGAACGTTAATAATCACTTAACGGGCTTTAAAGTTGCATCGCCCGCCGCCCGGAGCTTAGTTTTGTTCGAGATTTATGACCGCGTAGTTTCGAGAACGCCTTCGAACTGATCTATAGCTATACTCCCTCATTCCTAGCTCGCAGGAAGCGCAGCTTTTCAGCGCGCCGCACTTGGCTTTGCTAGCCTCTAACATTCATTGGGATTACGACTGTCGGAACCGCGTGTACAAATTTCGGCAGCCCTCCGAAGCTTTACGTCCTAATTAGTACTTGTGCTTTCGCCCTGGTAGACCGCTTTTAGATAACACACTGCGTTTAATCTTGCTTAGTTCCTTTGCTTTATGATAATTTCAAGATTTTCTTCAAAACGTATTTCGATCTAAGATAGATTATACTTTAATACTTTAGTGTCCTATACTATAATTAGTTTGATTCCCCCACAAACTTGAGATATAACAAAAAAGATATAGATATCATGCAAGAACGCCAAATTTCCATTCAAAGATACGATTCGATTTAACTCGCATTAACAATTAACAATAAATGAACAATAAATTAGCGATTAACAATAAAAAAAACTTGGCGTGTGCGCGCTTCATTCGAGGCACTTGCTTTGGCAATATTGCTAAAAAACTTTTAATTTCGATCTAAGATAGACTATACTTTAATTTCACTCTTTCGAATTCAGTTACCACTTTTAATTACTTATTTCCTTACCAAATGAATTTAATATTCTCTTTACGCTTTACTTAAAGAGTGCTTATCTTGTAGGAATGAAAGTTTTCTCGTAATATTTCATTTTCCATGGCTTTGCGGAAGATTGTTACCGCGACAGTAGTTCACATGGTACGATCAAAAATCAGGAAGTCACAATGCAGCCGATATTTATGGAGCGCGACGTCCTTGCAGAAGGAAGGGGTAGGTGTCCCATTCGCATTGGATTCCTGGCTATAGATTTATACACGTCCAGCGTGCTCAGAGTACGGACCGACATAGCTTCTCCCGGAACGAAGCCAGGCCGAGCAGAGGGAGGAGAGAGGAGCATATACGAGTTGGAGCTTTTAAAATTCGAGAAATGCCAGAAAAGGACTTCCACGTGGTAGAGTTGGGATGCGAGCGTGCGTGTCGGAAGGAAGAGGAAAGTCGTGGTTCGCCTATGTGCATAGATGTGGGATGATGCATCGCGCCCGGCCGAGTTAGGTAAACGTTGCATTTGCATCTAAAAGAGTCTGCCAGTAGTTTATATGAAAATGTAAAATGAAACAGTATTTCATATTGGATCCTTTTCCCCCATTTCCCCTTGCTCTGGCTGCACCTCCATCTAACCTCACCTCATTCCTTGCTTCTCTTCGTGTCACCCTCGTCTTTCTTTCGACTCTCCTCTTTTTCTATCCATTTCTCTGTCCCAGAGAAGATAGACTATCCTTCCTCTTCTTAATCCGCTTAGAGAGTACTGTCCGCGCAAAATGAGAATTAGCCAGAATTAATGTGATTTCTGTAGGTTTCTCGCAATCGGTTCGAGCAGGCGATTGCTCAGGCTTTATAACTGTCCGAGTATCCAAGTATCTATAAATGGTGATTGCCAGAATGGCTGCGGTGCCTCTTTGGAAAATGAGTGGTGCGCATCTGGAGAATTCAGGTCGCAAGGAGTGTCATGCGTTAGCGGTAATTTTGCGTACGTGCTCGCAATCAGCATGGAGTGGTCAGCTTTTAGAGGGAGCACCTAGGTGGAGGTGGAGGTAGAGTTGGAGGATGAGAATGAGAAAGAGAGGAAGTGGGAATCGTAGATAGGATAAAGAGGCGGGAGAGGAGTAAATCGGACGGTTCGTTGAGTGCTATCTGATCCACGGCAAGCGGTGGATTCGAGCAGTTTCGGCTCTTACAGGCGATAACTTGCGGTTGTACCACCGGAATTGCACTTTAACGCCCGACCAATGCGCCAGTCGGCACCGCCTAATGGAAAATGCGATTCAGCTTCATTTTTCGATTAATTCGGCGACACATTCAGGCTTTTATCGCCCTTATCGTCGCACCGAGCTTTCGACAGTTAACGCTTCGCCCCTCTCGGCCCTCTCGCCCATCTGGCCACCAGCCGAGCGTTTATCTTCGTTAGAGCCGGGTGAATCAGCAGCGCATCTAATGATGACGCAACACCGACCGCCCGCCACCGCCATTTTAATGCAGCTACACGCCGGCTAGCCGGCAAATTTTGTGAACTTCACTCTACCCGTGGGATTTATCCGGCTGCTAATGTTTGCTCCGTTATCAAGTTGATGCAAGGTAATTACAATGCAAATGGCTTCCCCTGCTGACCGCAGTTGGTCACTCGACACCATAAAGTGTCGTTGATGATGAAGTGCTTCACTAGGATCTGCTTTTTATGAGCCCATATAATCAGCCTTCTTACAAGCTTTGTTTAATAAACAAACATGCTCAACATAATCCATGTATTACATACTCCATGAAAATTTTTCGGTTCTCTTAATAAGTTTAGTCGAAAGTATATAGAATATTTATTCTGAAATTCGTGAGATTTTTGCATAGTACGGTTTGACCATTAGCATTAGGATTTGGCCTAGCTAATGATCTACCTACAAAGATTATTCACGCTCGATGATGATCCCTTCAATTATAGAGGTAGAGGATGCGCACCTCAAGGATAATTGAAGTCCCCGGGAAGCGGAATGGCGGGCAAAACGAGGTCGCAATCGCAATGGAGGTTTGAGGGCGCGGCGGGCACGGCGGGCGCGGCGGGCGCGGTCTACTCGAGAGCACCGGAGAAATGACCCTCTATTACCGAGATGCTCTCTGGGCCCGACTTTGATAACGCGCTTAACTAAGCGACTAAACGGATGTAAATCTATGCAGATTGCCTGCTGACAAAAATCTCTCGCAGTCTGCCCACCCAGCCACCCTCTCTCCCAGCCGGATGGTAGTCGGCTCTGACGCCTCTCTAGTCTCCAGGAGGCTACTGCCACTTAAACTACGCCCCTGGGACGAATTAGGCCGCTAATGGCGGTTCCCAGCGATAGCTACTAACTTCTTGAAATGTTTCTTGTTCAACGATCTGTCTACGACCCGGGACACCTTGCTCTCTTTCAGACCGCCCACACTTATTCTTGATTTCGTGATGCCATCCGATTTCCCCGAAAGCCTACCTAACACTCCACGCTGCCATTTGCATTAATTCCAACTGATTCCACTTGCTCCATCTGCTCGGAATATTCCAGTCGTCTCCCAACCCAACCCAAGACAGAACGAGAGAGAGAGAGTCAAGGAAGATTGTAGACTTTTATCAGCGGATCTCTAGCTTTATTGTTAGATAGTTATACTTTGATCGGGAAGGATCTAATTGGAGCAGGGCTTGAAGGAGCGTTTATTCGATCTCGGGAGGCGAACGAGAGCACTCATTAAAATGGTAGGAGCCCGTAATGTCGACAGAGTAGCATCCCTTGGTATCTGAGCGTCGCCGCCGCTGCCGCTGCTGCGACGGGGGGATGGAAAAAGTGACGGTAGCAGCCGCGGGCGTGTATCCCCCGGGACGGAATGGGACAGGACGGGACGGGACGGGACGGGGATCTGGGCCGATCGTTGAACGAGTGGCCCTTCGGCTCACGGGGGTTCAGTGGTATGTAGTGTACTGATGCACCACGCACCACACCATCGAAATAAAACGGCCTCGAGCAGTCCTAGATAGCAGCCGCTCGTTTCGACTGGCTGCCGCTCGCCGCCCGTTCTCCAGCCGGTCAGGAACGGGCTAACAAAACCCGCGCGATGTAAATGTATGTAGATTGCTCGCCCTTTTTGCCGCGCCCGGTCTGTGCAGCCTAGTGCCATCCACCCATACCACTCACCATCATCCTCTCCTTCCACTCTCTCGCTCTCTCGCTCTCTCTCTCTCTCCCTCCTTCTTTTTCTTCCCTCCTGTCCCGTTCGTGCACTTGCTGCCTTCTCCTCTCTTCGATAATTTCGCCCTTTTTGCCGCAACTCCTGACTTTTTCGGTGCAGGCCCGATCGAGTCATAATCGAAGTCCAAGTATCGATGTTTGGCTTTTGCGTGTGTTACGATGTTCGATTTATGAATATCTTGTTTGAAGTTAATTCCTGACTTTAGTTTTTAATTTAACGTTGGCTGAATCAATGTTCTATCAAATATTTGATGGATACGTTAATGAGATAGTGAAAGGTTATAGTGTTTTAAATATAAAAATAAATTGGTATATAATAATTTGTGATTTAACTATTCGATGCGAGAGTGATCGATGTTGCTCGCTTCGATGTCGAGAACGGCAGCGATATCAGAGCATCCTATCGGAACGCGATCGCCGACGCTTGCTGCTCTCGATAGCATCGCGTCGGCCTGCTTTCGTTTTGGGGGAACAATGCGTTGTCTGGCTGCTCATTGTGCCACTCTTCCCCGGTGGCTGGAGTCGCGGACATGGTGTGTGCGTCGTTGATGAGGAAGGAAAGTGGTCGGCTGAGAGGGTTCTTAACTTACTGGGATCGCTCTATTGCGATTATGCTTTCCCTATCGACGCAATCGCTGACACCGTTCTTTCTAGCCAGCCAGCCCACCCGGTTCATCGGACCTCTAATGAGTCGGGTCCCTTCAATTCCTTTATCTCATATATTATTGATCATTACACTAAAAGAATCTCTGAGCATAATTTCGTTCTGCATCACGCCAAACGTTTGACTATTACAGTACTAACATACATATATAAAATATTAAAATATTAATATTATTCTCAGTACTGAAAATACCTAAACTACTAATACAGCATCCATATCTAATAGGTCAAGTGTTACTAAGAGCCCGCTCATTTTCTATTTGCCCCGCACGGTAGAATCTCTCGATCAGCGGGTGAGTCTTGAAGGGAAAGCCCGTTCCTTCGAGTGCAGACGACGCCCTTCGCTCTCTGTAGGATCGATTTTTCCAGGTACGCGGGTCGAGACTAACGAGGAGTGCACGTGACGTGAAAATAAGTTGTCGGGTCGCTTGTCTTTCGACGTAGGTAGAGATCACCATCGCAGGTGGAACTTTGAGGGGGTTGGAGGTGCAGCTGAGGTCTTCTAGCCATAAGGAGAGTCTGCTTCATTAATAAAACTTCATTGAGTGGCGAAGAGCTAGCACCAGCCAAGCTAGGTGAGAAGAAAAGAGATGAAGAACGGAAGAGCGAAGCTCTCAGAGAAGGAGAGAGAGAGAGCGAGAGGAGGAAGCTTTAGCACTCGAGCAGTTGGTCCGCAAATAAACGAGGAGGACGCGAGCTTTACCAGTAATAACGCGCAAGTAGGTTAATCCATCATTGGTATGGCTGGAAGGTATATTAATGGCTGGCCACTCCCGATCCCCGTAGGAAACGATCATAATGAAGTAAGTGGCACTACCGAGCCAACTGTCCAATCATTAATCACTGATTCCTCACCACCTATCTCGCGCCTTCTTCAACATAGACCTGCTAGAGTATACAGTTATTCATTCTAGCTGAGGTTTCATCAACTTTTTCGACCGCTTGATACATTGCTTATCTAAACTTTCTCTCGCATCATTTCTCTACGTTTAACTTATGTTTTAGTGAACCAAGAACAGGTCTTTTTTAAGTCGAAGTTGAAGATACATTCATTTTTCGTTTAGTACGATTTGGAGACTTATAATATCAGAGTTTACTGCTGATAGCAAGTTCTGTCACTAACTTTACCAACGCAGAGTATTCAGTTCCATTCTCCCATGTGAGTTCATACTTTAATACGTTTTACCCATCAAGATAAGCATTTGTCGGGGTTCTACCATCTATATTGATCAATACTAGAGACCACCGGGGGCAAATCCTCTATTCTACCCATAGTAATCGAAGCGAGTTAATTATAAAGTTTCGGGGAAGCGGTAGAACTAGATCGGACTATCTTCAGGGTTGGAGAATGAAGGCAAAGGTTTACAGGCTCCTGCTCTTGAAAGTGTACGGACGGTTTGGATTCCAGCTGTAGGATCAAGGGGATCCCGTAGCATTCGGCGAAATGGTTTCGTGGAGATCTTAACAATTCATTGGAAGCCGGAAAATCGTGCGAGTACAAAAGGACTGGGGCTGGCAGTCTAGGAAGAAAGGGAGCGGATTTCGCTCTCGATTCTAGCCAGGGTTTTGCGGGAGGGTTGGAAGGGGGTGTGTTTGCGTAATGGCGTTACCGCAGCACGTCGTCTGCGGCACGCGGATCTCCGAGAGTATGTGTGCCCTAGGATGCAATTCAGTCGTAGGAAACTCCATCAATCAGTCGTGGCGGAGACGGTTTAAAAGCAGTCACTTTCCTCGACCGACGTTACCAGCTCGTACTTCACTCAGCGGCACACCTTTCGTCCCCTTACTTCCCCCGTTTCATTCCCAATGCCGCCACCTACACCCTGCCAACTAGGAACCGCCAACACCGCCAACACCGCCAACGCCTCCTCCTAAAATCTGGCCTTAAACCCCTCTCACACATCGTCGACTCGTGGTAATTGAGGTCTGTGCGCGCCTCTTACCCGGACGTGTCAATACCTGATAATACCACGTGTTTCGCCGATAGAGCGCTGATAGAAGGAACAATCTTGTTGACTTACTAACTCGATTAAGCTCGCAGACTGAGACGATGAAGAAAGACTCGATGCTTGCGGTAGATGGGACTAGTTTTGCGCGAGTGGGGGAGATGTGCGAACGTCTGTGTGAAACTGTTCAATGATCAATTGGAAATGCGAGGTTTGCTGTTTGGACAGTAATTTCTATGTTAAAGTGATAGTTAACATTGACTTTTTCAATTTAATTAATGATGAGTTAATACTATTTTGGCAAAATATATTTTGGAATATGTAGTAAACATTTTCCTACTAGATTTTCTCAATGATTCGCGATCTGATTCATCCTTTTCATAAGTGGAAGCTTGCATTTCTGGCTTCTGTGTAATTAGAGTATCAATTACGAAAGTTGCTTTCACTTGGCGGTCTGGGTTTGTTGGTTGAAGGCGACGAGCTAAGTTGTAGCATGTAAACACATCTGTAGGAGTAGTTTCCTGGCGTCTGGAGGATCTTTCGCGAGAAAGCCGAAGGAGCGAGAATATGGGCGGCCGAGGAGGCGGAAGACGAACCAATATCGGTTGCCTGACGCTGACGTGTACAGCTGCATCCGCAAAATTTAGATCCCTTCGCGCCTCCTCATCCAATTAGATGTTGAAATAGCTTTTCCCTAGTTTACTCTCCAACCCCCTTTCCTCCCTCACTCTCTCGATTTCTGCCTAAGTTCTATTTTTGACTGACGTGTGGAGATGTTTCACTTCATTGTTAGCGATTATCGCAAGTATACAAGCAACCGCACTATTAGTCTAGCAAATTGCTATCATTATTATTAATTAATATGAAAAACTGTCGTACTTATATATAAACTTACCTTCTTTTTAATTTTGATCTCAATTTTTATTACAAACTAACACTCATCTCAGACTTTTATTCTTTATATTTTATTCTACCGTTTTCCTAATACATATAAGATTACGAATCCAGCATAGGAACTACCAAATATGTAGAACGATACGTAGAAGCATTCGGATTTGTAGAATCCCGCAGCTTGACTAACACCAGTCACGGCGAACCATAACACACCGAAAGCCCGATATGAAATACATTGGCTTGGAAATACTGCGAAGAATATGCGATTCGAATACACAGTGAGATCCGCGTGGCAGTCACGAAGCGAGGAGGAAACTGATTTTTCAATCATCCTCAGCCACGTCTTCTTGCCGAAAGTTTCGCCTGCTTTGCCAGACTGGTGGATGGAAAGAAGTGGGCCGGGATGAGCGAGTGTGAATTGCGGGACGTGTACAGTGCATGTCGGTACACAGAGAAGAACCGGCGGTGACGAGCCAATATTGGATGCCTGCTGCAGACATACGTGCGCTATTCGCATCTCGCAAAACTTGCCACAGAAAGTGCGAGCGTACCAAACCAGTGTGACGGAGAGGACTGAAGAGGGATGAAGAGGAGGAGGTGGAGGAGGAAAATCCGACTGGGATTAACGTTTCCATGCATCGCTAGGTGTTAGATGCCCTCGAACATTTTAACGGACTATCTCAAAATTCGATCTGGCCCGCGAGATATCATGGGATTTGCTTGTACACGCGATCTACCGTTTATTCACGCCAGGATTTTTTTTTACACTCGGATTTCTGCCCTGCCCAGGAACTATGAGAATTCCATCGGCTCAGTTACGGCCAACAGACTCACAATGAAATGAATGGTGTATCCATTTGTGTGAACTTCTAGAATTTGTAGTTAATTAGATTACGCTTTGTTTAGATCAGTGAGACCGGCTTTCTTAAGTGAGTACTGATACTGACAATACTGTAAAGTTTTGCAAGCTTTGGAACGTTTGAATCGAAAAGACTCTTTATTATGTTGAATATAATAATAAAGTCAACACTTTAGAAGAGAAAGGGAGAATAGCTTTGAAAACATTAACTAGAAGTTTATCTTTTTATTAATAGTTGGATGAAAAAATGGTAGAGTAGCAATGTTAGATTTAGTGATTGCAACACTAATTGGGGGAAAGAAGGTTCTGGCTTAGAAGTGAAGAATAAGAGAGGGAAATAGAGAGTGGGCGAGGGAAAAGGGAAATTCAGAGCTTTGGAGAAAAGCCCGCGAGGCACGTATACAAAGACTCGAGGAAGAAGAATTGGCTACTCACAAAGTTGTACGGTCACCTGTTGGTGGCGTGACGTGAAACTTCACAGAGGGACTTTCCCTCTGTCCCTCTCTTCGTGTCGTTATATTTCGGGCGATAATTAAATTTCGCGGAAACGCCGAAAGGAGCCACACAAAACCCAGTCGAAATGCTCCGCTGCTATTAATGCTCTTAAAAGCGTCCTCATTAATTCTTTGCGCGCTATTGACTTTCAAAAGATATAATCATTCTTATACAGTATCGCTTGCGATTACATGGATTCACTCCCTTTGAATTCTGTTTCTTCATTAATATAATTTGATTGCTCCTTTTTGAAGAAATGTAAGGTTTCCCTACTAGATTCAGAAAGTGGATCTGCAAGCTTTACACTTTTCTTACAATACCTACATCATCGAATTTTTAAACCCGTGATAAACTTTGTCGTCAAGATCAACAATTTACATCTCACATTCTCCATCAATACAAACAGATTCAGAAGAACTTTAACGACGCCTTTTGAAACGAGACGAAAGTACAAATCAGCCAGGGATATTTGTTGACCAATAAAAAAGCTCGGCGGTTTCGCATGGTGAGCGATGTAGGAGTGGCGGGATAATTTTCGCGTGTCGTGTCGGGAAATCGAATCGCAATGCGCGAAATTAAAGTGGCGTGTGCGGCTAACTGTCTCTCCTCCTCGCTTTTCGACTCTCTCCCTCTCTCGCTCCCTCTCGCTCGATGGATAAATACGAGGTTCGCACTGGCGCATTACTCTATTCGCGGACCGCAACAAAAGCAATTACATATTGCCGTAGCCGGGTATGAATGGACAATGGTCGAGCATAATGAACATATTGCAGCGCGGCATCAGCATAGCTGCCTGGCCACCATTTCGTGGAATGAGTGCATGCCGCATTTATGCGGACTCGCGGACAATTTGACTGGAAACCAATTCCAGTCGAGTGGACCGCCCAGCAGCCCCTCCGCCGCCTCCACCCCCGCGCGCGCGCGCCCTCTCCACCACCCCCTCTGTTCCTTCCTTCCTGTACACGCTCCTCTCATAATTATGTGATACCACCTGCAGACGCCAAATCAGCTCTGTCAAACAGCCAGCACGTTGCTTTTTACCCTTTCCCTGCCCATTTGCCCGATGGCCATACAATTTCGAGCGACGCTTTTCCCGCCAGGCTTATTATATGTCTTTGTATTGCGCAAAGCCTGCTAATTCTACGGCCGCCCCTCCCCCACACTTTCTCACTTCCTGCCATGGCCTGCATTAATTTGCCTGAGAGTCGAAGAATCTCCTTGATGTTACTCGTATGTTGCACACAGCTTTACCTTGGAATTTCCACGAACTCTTCTGGTACGGCGAATATATTTGATGTTCAGGTTTTGTTTGATGTTGGATATGCAATTGAGGATGCAGTACGAATTGCTTGGGAAATGTTGGATCGATGAAGGATATATTTCCTTTGATAAAAATGTACTTCTGTCGGAGTATTTCTTCAGCGATGTTATAATCAGTGAGAAGATGCTTAGTTAGGAATACGTGCGCAGCTATCATCCATCAAGAGACCACCTTTGGAATCAGTGTATCATCTGAAAGTTCTTTCATTCGTCAGCGTATCAGGCCGCTCGAGGAGATGTCACGTGACAAGAACGGCATCAGACGACATCCTTATCAGGCGGAGACGGTAACAAACGAATTCGCTTGCTCCCCGTCGCTTATCTGAATCAACGGAGACGCCGAAAGAGAGAGAGAGAGAGAGAGCAGCCTTCCTCGTCGGGGTGGCGAGGCCACCCTCCGAGCGGCTTCCTGATCTTTCAGCGATCTTCCTTTCCTGCATCTCGGCGACGGATCAGGCGCATAAGCCATAAAACTCGCAGATAAATCTCGAGCATCGAGAAGAACTCGAAAGAAAAAAGGCGAAGGATCGAGGGAGACGGAGCCAGAGTCTAAGAGAGTAAGAAAGACAGAGAGACGCCGTTGGTGGAGAAGAGGCCGAGTAAAATCAGGCGTCTCCAAAGAAGAAGGTGGTGGCGGCGCTCGGAGAGGGTGGAAGATCTTCCAGGGGTTCAAACGGCAGGGAGCGTCGACTGCAGAGCTCTTCCGAGTAGAAACGAAAACGAAGCCCCTGGATAGAGATAATTCGTATGTTGGCTGGTAGGTGGAAAGGTGTGAGGGTGGGTTGTCTATTGCTAGGGATCTCTTTGCTGGTCGTCGAATTCCTTTTTCTGGTCAGTTTTCGCGAGGATGCAGCAGGAGGAGCAGGAGGAGCAGGAGGAGCAGGAGGAGGACGTCGGGGACGATAGTATCGGCGGAGGTGAAGAGTTGGAAGGGATTCCCGTTGGAGAGCGGAGTGAAAGGCCGCGGTATAGATTGGAGATAGCCCGAGAGGAATGGGCGGGCGGGTGGGCTTGGTAGGAGGAAAACCACAATAAATCTATCGACGGGACATTCCCGGGGCTCTTAGGAATAGAGAGACGATCCCCGGCTATCTTACATCTATTGTAAGAATGAGGATAGCGCGCCGCTTGTCGCAGCCATCGCCATTGTCCGGGCGATCCTTAATTCCATCGGAAAAGTTACTTCGCGTTAGTCCGGCTGAAGCCTCGAGGAAGCACATAGGCAGAAGCGAATAAAGTACGTGAGATCCCTAAAGGCCATTTCTGTTTTCAAAGGGGGAAAGCTCCGCGTCGGGCTGGGCCGGGCCGGGCCGGGCCGAACCGACCCGCCGATTTTCGCTGCGCTTTTCGCCCTATCCCCCATCTATCCGGCCCTTTGTTCTCGGGGGGAATTTAAACGAGGTCATCCTCTCACCGCTTCTAATAGCTGTCTTTGTTGCCTCCACCCATCCAAAGACTTCTGAGATGCGACGAGCTTAACAAAAAAAATCGACATTGCAGTTTCCTGCATATCTGAAGAGTCCTTTGTTCCCTGAGCGAGTGTCCTTTCAGGTTGGGTTGGACTTGTCCTCATTATACTCTTACGGGACATTGGAGAGAACTATTTCTAGAGGAGTTTCGAAGAAGTGGAGTGTATAGCCGGCGCGAGTTAAGAGTGTAGGATTAAGAAATGATTGGGGCGGCTTTCATTTAAGGTTTTATAGCAGTGGTCCGACCGCAGCCTGGAAATCCCTGCGAGGAGTAGATACAGGACGTAATACATAGGTGGCAATAACTTCTTGGAGGAAGGGGCGTTTTATTTTATGCCGGATTTCCCGGGGCCGCTCGTTGATTCGAGATTTTCTAGCGCGGAGTCTCCGAGCAGTTCGCGGAATGGCTTAGCTAAGAGTTAGGTTAGCTCGAGCCGCGCTACTGCTTCCCATGATATACGCTCCAAGTTATCCCGAGTCTGGATATTGGAATTTTAATATACGTTACAATCGGGCAACCCCTTTCCCCATCCTTCCCACCACCATCACTCTCCAAGAACTGCCGCACTTACGATCCTCTCATTCTTCCGCCTTCGAAAGTAATTGGCTCGCCGCTTCTTCTCATTTCTTTTCTTCCCAAGATCCATTCCAATTTTAACCTATCTTTCATCCTAGCAATCACTTTCAATTGTCATTTTAACCCACCTACTTCTCCTTTTGGTAGATAAGTCAGCACTTCTCGAGAAAAGCAAGGATTTGTCAACTAATATTTTATTCTCTCGAAACTAGTGTCAGGATTAATTTTGTCCGTGTCGAAACGAGACTATCGGAAGTCTAGAATATATCTGAAGTTGAGAAAGACAATTCGTAAAAGTAGCACCGCCCAGGAGGTTGGCGAAGCGCGGGGTGCTGATTTACGTAGACGGTGGCGAAAGTAGAATTGGGCGTGGAGAGTAAGCAGTCTCCAGGCGTTCCGCAACATTCGGCAGCCGCGGCAGGGGATTTATAGGGGATTTTAAGAAACATGCGCGAGCGCGCACGATAAAGAGCCGAGGAAGTTTCGAGCGGACGAGAGTGGCACGCCGTAAATATCCACTCGGCCGGCGCAACTTTGCTTAGGCGATTTTTATTGCCGTGCCTTTTATCCGAAAGGACATCCAACAGCTTCGTACACCAGCGAGTTCTTTCTTTCGGCAATTAAGATAGCACAACTTTGTTGTGTGAATTCTTAATGGCTGAGTCACTAAACTTTAACCAATTAATCTGTGTGCAAAGTAGGAGTAAAGATTTTATCAGGAATTGAACATTTCAATAAATAGCTATAAATGTTTTTACAATTGCCGTTTCGACACTTATACAATGTGACTCCGTTTGGTCCCCGAGGAATGAGATTACTACTTCCGGGCAGTAACAGCAATAGAATACTTGGTAAAGAAAATTTCAAAGGAAATATTACGGTTTATTGGAAAACTCGCCCGGCCAGGTTTACCAAGGAGATCACTTGGCTTTCATTTTTCCATTGACAACACAATTCAATACGTCCATTTTATAATTTCGGTATTTCCCGGAAAGTAGGTCGATTTTCTCTGTTGACCAGGTTTCTATTTATTGGACAAGTATTTTCTATTTGTGAGTTCAAAGTCTACTCTGAAAATGGAGTCTCCGAATTTGATCGAACCGCTGAAAGTAGCTAAACTCAGAACTCATGGATTGAACTTTGACAAACATGTGCAAGCTATAGCAAACATGACAATCCTAATACACAATTTATAAAAAAATTACTAGGAGAAAACATTTAAAAATAATCAGTAATATGGTATGATGAAAACTTGAAGGATTTTGTGTGCGAGAAAGTTAGAGCCGAGTTAGAATCCCGGTAATCCCATTCAACGTTTTACGGCAGGCAAAATCCATTGGGCGGACATGGTCGAGTCGATTTTTACTTTCAATTTGTAAACTCCGTTCTCCATCGGGAGTATATCATCGTAAAATGAGTGGGATATATATGATTTTACGAAGCGGCAGCGGCAGCGGCGGCGGCGGCGTTCGGGCCAATATTGATAATGCAGTTGGCGGTAAACGATGCCGGCACGTGCGCTAAAAAAGCGCGCGGAGTGGAAGCCATAAAGTATTGTACGCAACGGGTGCGCGTATAAAGAATGCAGTGAATAGAGCCGGTGGCGGAACGGTTCGATTATAAATTTAATGAAAGCCAGTTTGCCCAGGGGCCAAACGAGTATTGAAGATCGGGCCCGATACTGGGAGACGCGAAGGATATCGATCTGACATCAGGGACGAAAGCGTGCTCCTGCCATGCTCGAATTCCGCTCCACTATGCCCCGAGAGCTTTTCTATTTATCGGAAAGAAGGCCGCTTTATTTCGGCTATAAATCAATTGTCCATGCATGCGATGCATCAGAATGGCTGGACTATTCATTCGGTATGCATAAAACGATCCAGGCCAACCCCTTCGGTCTCCTGCATCCCGAAAACCCTATTTCCAGTCTCGCAACACATCTCCCTTTCTCTCGGCCTCTTCCGCTACCTCCTTCCTGCTCCAGTCAACCGAATTTGCGTCTCCCGTATTGCGACATCTATATTGTTTCGCTTCCACCCTCTTCCACCCCACCTCTCTATGGTGGATTCAACGCTTCCTCTCGCTCGATACTCCCATTGTTCTCTGACTTCCGTTAATCGGATATCGCGCGCGCGCGCGCGCTTTCCTTCTTTTTTTAATTACGCCGGGGTAATTCAATTCAACCTTGATTTCGTTCCACGCCCGCTTGGATTCCGACTCGTAATTAATTGAATTTTTTCGCAACGCCCAAGTAGTTTACATTTAATTCTAATGGAAGTCCCCTGATTACTTTGTAAGGAGGACGCGTACGAGCGAGAGTAAGCAGGCCGAGGTGGTTTGCAAGTGAAGTTTGTTAATACGACAACTGAAGCATTTTAAAGGCAGAATGAAAATGGAGATGTGTATTTTCTTAGAGAAACTAACACGAACCAACCCAATTTTAATATAATTCTAGCTAAATACAAACTTCTGAAACGGGAAAGGAGTGTTAAAATAGAGAAAATAATTGAAAATGTATTCGAATTAAAAGGACTTGATTCCGTGGAAGAAAATATGTTCCAATTAGATAGCGGCATCCAGCCTGGAGAAGGCGGGACGATAACTTTGGCAAGAGGTGTAGTATGCAGATGGCAGACTATAGAAGCACTGGGTTATCTGGCAGGAGCCATTTATCACGCACGAAAGCAACCAACTCGCGCCTATCAGCAGGAAGATTTCCCGACGACATCGCTCGATCGATCAGATACTCTCGTCTATCCTCTCCTCCTCTCCACTTCTCTTCCTCTCCGCGCCACGCCGAGCCAGAACTAGACGAACCAATGCAGACATTCGTACAAGTCGCAATTTCAAAGCTCTTTTGCTCTCGTCGAATAGAAAATAAACTTCACAAACACTTTCGCATCCGATTGCATGAAAAGATTCTCAAGGATCCGTTCAATTGGCTTCGAGCGAAATGTTGTAATATTCCTAGTCAAATGTGGTTCAATCTTGATGTGTTGATTTTTCCAGTCTGCATACATTGCGAGAAGTTTCAAGTACAGTATCATGTAATGATTTCATTGCATTTCACTGCACTGAATTTTTATTGAATACCAGGTGATTTCATCTGAGTATTAAGATGATAATAATAGAACACAGTTTCTTTTTAAGATCATATTATTATTTATTTCTATGAAAACTACTTGAATGTAGTAAAGAACTAAATCAAAGATTAATATTAATCACAGTGTTATCAAATTATCCTAATTATAGATAATGAATTACATTCAACCATATCATATAATACACACACTGTCTATGCAAGTATTGATTGTGGGTCACATTTACGAAAGTTGGTCGAATGATTGGAAGAATGTCAGCTCGTGTTGAGCAAGGGATGCACATTGGGGCCAAGAGCAACGTGTCGCCAATGAGAGATCGATAGTCTCGCCATGCATGTGTCAAGTCAGCGTGAATTATAGGCACAATAACGGCCATTTTACGTTTCGCCAAGAGGAGAATAAGTCCTGTCGTGGACTGCTGTGCTCGTAGATATCAGGCTCTGTCGCAATGACATAGCCTGCAATGTGACGCCTCTCATATGTTATGACGAGGAGAGATCTCGAGATCCCAGGATGTATGGATGACGAGCATTTAATAACCGATCCTAGTATATCATCGTTTTAGGACCTTTTGTTTTCGATTACGCTTCCAGAATGTGGTTTTCATGGAATTGTATTGTTGAATCAATGATTTGATGTACATTTCCTCTCGAAATGTGTTATTCATAACTATTTTGCTAAGAATTTACTATCTATATTCGCTAGTCTAATTTTCTAGTATTAATTCTTCAAGTTATCTTCTGTCATTGTAAAGTACAATCATTCATCAGGACGGAGAAGAAGTAGAATGAAAAATGCAGTAGAATGAAAAATGATACTCTGTTGTTATAGTAATTTCAGGAGCGGACTGATACTTTTATGATGAATTATGTGTCACAGCTAACAGGAAAAGATAAAACTAGTGTACACAGTGATCAGCGTTGTGCATAAAAGAATAGGATCCAGTTATCTATATTGCGAGATGTAAAATCTGATTTTTATATTTAGTCGATCAACTGGCTTGGTTCACTAAAGGAGCTTTATAGCCAACAGTATTGTTATTTGTTGCGAGCGGTTGAATCGAGAAATACCTTTTATTATGTTCCGGAAAGTAAGGAACAACGTGGGAGCCTCGGCGCGCTATACAATTTACGATTATACGTGACCAAAACTTTCCGGGAAACGCGAAATTTATCAGTGGTTGCCCGGAATAATAATGTTAACAATAAAGCGTTCAGAGTTTCGCTTGATATGAGAGAATTTATAACGAATCCCTTTTGTGGGTTATCCGTGAACGTTATGGCAATAGTTTTTTATGAAGTGGAACATGCCCTTAAAATCAGCCCATTGTTTTAACCGAATACGATAAAGCAGCACCAATGTTTCCGGGCTTTTTGTTTAAAAGAACATTTTCCCCGTATTCTAATTATCTGCGTTGCAACATCAAGTATAGACAGTTCTTGTACCAATTAAACCAGTTGACTGGTAATTGATTATTAATTGGAACATCGACCACCGGAAATTCTGCCCTTTTTCCATGTATGCCCGCTTACAATTAGGTGGCATTTCTAGGTCTAGTTGCAACTAATGACATGCGTTTCATTACAAGTACCCAGCGGACTTGATTAGAAAGAGGAGGGAACTGGGACGGCCGACAGTGTGATGTATCTTTCCAGTACGATTAATTACAGAGAGTTCACGCGTAGCCGAACATTTTCAATAAAACTATTCGGACGTATTTCACCCGGTGGTCCTCCAACTAGCAGGTTAGCCCAATTGCTTTAATTCCCCCGTAGTAGAAATGCATTAGTTAATACCCATGGGTTTGCCAATGTTTATCGATTGCACTCGCGGAAAATTTGCACAAGTAATATCCATTGCCTAATTCTGGGAAATGTGCCATTAAAGTAGCCTATATCGATTGTCATAATGTTTCAAAACCACTATCGCACATTCGCCATGATAGTTTCGTAATTTTCAATTCCAGAGTGTTCTTGTAATCGCTTGGGAACGCTAGGTCTATTACGAGCGCGGAACCATTACACTTTATGTCTTTTACACTTTCAACTACAATATACAGATGGTACAAAATGGAAGAGCAAGATGATACTGAAAATAAGCTTTGTTTTCTGAGACAATAGATATTTTATGTTAATAATTCACCCGTGTATAAAGTAATATGATTGTTTCAATGTAATATTAAAGATTAAAGGTGTTAACCTGCACTTTTAATAATATACAGATATCTCCTTTATATTTTTTAATCGATTAAATATTTATTTGTCTCTGTTGACTCGGAGATTAACAATTTTAAATCTTTCGTTTCTTACCTTTCATCTTTTAACTCTTTTATCCTTAAAATATCAGAATAGATGAATTATAAGGTGCGTTTACATCCCTAAAATATTCTATTGTGAGGAGCGCGCACCCTTCAATCGAGAATTTTGATACAAGGCTGTCAACGCTCGCTTTAATCGACTACCAATCGGAATATTTTCGCAATCAGATTGCGTTTCAGCGGAGCGTTCTCAATGGCCCTGTTCAAACATATCTCGGCAGAGGTGCATTTCAGCCTGAACAAACGAAGTTCGGCCGCTCGTTTAACTTTTAGCGCAGCCTTCCATTTCCGGTGGAGAGCGAGAGAGCCTGGGAATTCGTTGCGCTCTGCGTTCTCGAGCCAGCTAAAATCGCTCGGTGCGCCAGGGCTTTCGGTCAAGGGACAGATATTTTCTGCTATTCAATCACTTTTCGATCGAGGCCCGCACGCCCACCTAAACTAATTTCAAAATCCATACCCGCACAGTTCCCCACGTGGCCGTCCTTCTCGTTTTATCGATGTAGGATCTGTTTATCCAAGAATTAACGCCAAATTAATAAAGCTTCGTGTACGAGCTCACTTCAGCGCAAACATAAATATTGCTCCAGACCAGCGTGTACAATAACAATGAAAGCTGGAGTGCAGGGTAGAAAGGGGGTGGGCTCGAGGGCGGACTTCTTTGCAGTCAAATTACACGGATTAATAAACGGGGAATTTATTAAATAAATTCCGGGTTTCATTGGATCGAGTATTTGCGTAAGGGCTCCCTTTTTCGTGCAGGGCATAGGGAGTGGCTCGTTTCAATATCCGGTTACTAATGATGCACCGTCGACGTTCAAATAAAATCCACACTCACACACACACACACACATACATGTAGTTCATATACGGGATGGAGTAAACAGAAGTTGCCAATAAGGGATACAGAAAATTTCGGGAAAGCGTGCCCCTCGAGAATTCTAGCGCTATTGAGAGGTGGTTGGCTGAGAATGAGCAGGGATCGGTATGGAGGCCGATAAAAAAGCTGTAAAGGGTAATCAGGAGCTCGTTACGGCCTCTTAACACGTTTCTTCGGAATCGGAGCGGGTTTCGGCAGTGGAGGGCGGCTGCCATTTGGCCATTGGTGTCACGAGTCATCCAGATTTTCACCTAGTGCTAATTCGTGGGGCTCTTTTCAGCGCGTGCAAAACAGGCTTTGCGCTGAAAAGAGGCTTCTCCACCTTGGCAAGCATTCGTGCGCTCCTCTCCTCTCTCGCTCGTTCACCCTTTCTCTTCCGCCGACTCACTTAACCCGCTCGGTTAATAGTCCTCGTAGAAATTTCTCTGCCACATTTCATTTGGCAGCGGCGCGTAAACGCGCGTGTATCTCCGGTTATTGTATCGCTCACTTGTCAGAATTCCCCGGTAGCTGCTAGGAATCCTCGGTATTGTGAGTTAATAGCCACTGTTCATTAGCAAGTGGCCCTCCACGAGAGAGAAGTGCACTTGCCACCCCCCGTGCTGCTCCTTCAACCCTTAAAAAACTCACGCCACCCTGTTATTCCCCCCACCCTCCCACACAAACAGAACATTCGCACTCTTTTCTCCTACGAATCAGTTGTCCTCTCAACTGACTTTACTGATTTCCCCTGATATGTGTCAGGTATCAAAATTAAAACTTGCTAGAGCTTGCGACTAATCAACTTCTAGATATAGAAAGAATGAAGTTATAGTTACGAAAAATATAGTTTACAACAAATACATATGTCACGTAATATAAATTAATTAATTAACTAATGACAGTGAGTATTAGTATTCCTTTAGTCTTATTGTATTCTTATAAAAATTGATTGTAGTTCTTTAGAATTTCGACAACAATTGCGAAAAAGCGCAATCACTGCACTTGGATATTGCAACACTGAAACCGAGGAAATATCCATGCGATTAATCAGTGGCGGCATTTCTGGGCGCTGGTAAAAAGAACATTAGGTTTCCTATTGAACGTAAATCTGCAAACAAGCTGGCAAAGAGCATTCAGCATAAAACAGGAATGCAAAATTGCTGCTGGTAGAGAACGGAATGCTGGGAGATGTAAGTGGAGCCGAAGAGGGCGCCACCAGCCTGCGGATTCTAATGGAGCTATAATGAGTTTTCTTCCCGGTCCACTGTTTTGCTCCGAGTAATTTCATCCTAGCAACGCACGATGCACCCTGTGCTTTCTGGTTACTACGACAAAAAAGCTCGCTTATCATCGCGCGCTCTGTGTTATAGAAATGAGATATATCGGGGTTAGGAAAATGCCACGCTACATCGGGTTATCCATTTGTAATATCTGCCTTCTACACATGCTAAATGAAATAGATAAATAACAAATATATAAACTAACTTAACTCATTCTACAAATATTAAATAAAATTCTATACATTTTAACAATTGAAATCCACATTCACACATTTTCAAAATGTCAAAGCAACACTATGAATCATGAAATACAACGTGAAGTCGCAATTGCAAGAATTAAATGTCACAATGCAAAAGTATAATCGAGGAGTTATGTTGGTGGAGCTTCAATTTCCCCGAGAAATTACTCGAGGGAATGCTACTGCATTACTGTTAGTCACCAGGCGGCTCTGCGTTATACTCAATTAGGTTTGGATCTCTTTTATCGTGTTGTAGTAAGCCGACGGTATACGCTTATATACGTGACGCATAGGTGTAGTTTCGAAGCACACGTGCTACCATGAAAGCGGGAGGAACGCGAAATTGCTGCTGGCCAGTATTGGTATTAGTCTGTTGCTTGTACACGTAGCAGAGTAAACGCATAAGCTTTCTCTCTTGCCCTTTCTCTATTTATCTTTCCCCCTTTCGCGCGCTCTCTCACTCCCTTTCTATTTCTCTCTCTCCCACCCTTTCCTCCGCCACCCCCGCCCGTGTCACTGCCCCTTCGCCGGCCAGTGCTTATAGTCGAGCTTATAGCTAATGAGTAATGCAGGTAATCACCATTATTTTTAAATCTCATTAGCGCCTACGTGTGTGTACATTATTCTCCGCGGACAGGCAAACACACATGGGACCAGTTTGCCCTTTGCTTGAGCCCTTTTTTTTTCGAATGCCCTCGCGCCAACCACCTTCGTTTTGATAGCAGCATCCCTTCTGCCTTGGCCATTCCACTGCCCGTTGCTCTTTCCTCCATGTACTTACTCACCTCTCTTTTCTTCTTTTCCTTTTGCACCCTCTTTGCCTGGGGTTTGCATCTCCCACCGCTCTTCCAGCAAGTCCGCTAGAGCTATAAGGATGACTGGAATTACCATCCGTGGATTTTTCTTGCCCTGCTTTAAATCGCTCTCCTAATTGCAGGGAAGCTGGCGATCCGTTTCGCTAAATGTATATTTGCGATGTTATTGCTGTTTGGAAATATAGTCCGTTGGAAAAATATGTGTTGATAATATTGAATCTTTGCAGTCCGAATGTGAACTCGGTTGACCCTGAGGATAATTGGTGAAGTAAATAAACTCTATTAACGGTATACGATAGAGATTCTTGGAGTGGAGTATAGCTGGTAAATAAAATTGGAAAATAAAATGGTTGAATAATTTTGTTGCACGAGCGAATAAACATAAACGTAAACGCGGAAGTCTTTGGAGCGCAAAGGGTCAGTAGAATGCATATAGGAGGAGAGCAGTCATTATATCGAAGCGTTTGCAAATAATTAAATATGGACACCCTATCCTCTCATTATTTGAGGGAGCGTATGAGCCCCGGCGAATATCGGATTTTCGTCATAATATTTGGATAAAAGGAGAAAAGTTGGTAGGGAACTCATAAACTATGCTCGGCAACCCACCACCGGCCACGTGATTGCTCGGCTTCCGGCTGGTGGCTTGGCCGGGGCGCGGCTTCTGTTCAATGGTAGGTGGCTCGAATCGCGTTGTTTAACACAAGTGCAACGATATTAAACGCATAAATCTCGGTAATGAGTAACCGGTGCTTCGCCAATAAAGGCCGCGGCGCATTGATTGGTTATTTGCGAATTTCCACGGTTAAATTGAATTCGCCGCTTTCCCGCGGCGGAACTTTCGCCCTATTATTGGGTACGGCCGTTTTGAGTTATTCTTTGACTGCCCTGTTATCGACAGGTTAAACGAGATTCCGTCTATTTGGACCTTACAAACACTTCAATTCGTTTGCATAAACGCACTGCTCGAGACAGGAATTTTCATCCTTTACTAAATAAAAGCAAACCTTAAGAAATACAAACTAAACGATTTCTATAGAACTTTTTCCAATATCGGCATTCTTCAAAATTGTTTTCTAATTTTGCATACCATTTCTATGTTACAGGTGAGTCATGTTTAAAATTGCATCAGAAGCATCCGCGCGGGAAATATCCGGTAAGTCATTGCGTCCACGTGACTTGGAAATCCTGGCCATTCTGAGAAGCTGATAGCTTATACTGTAATGTATCTGATCTAGGAGTGTGATCCTGGCGGGAATAGCTCGCTGGGATTATCCGTCTGGAGTGCGTAGGTTGCGGTGTGTCATGTTCGACGACGTCAGGGTCTTCCTGTTACAGAGGAGATGGAGCGAGTGAGCGAGCAGGTGGGTGTGCGTGACCAAGGCTAGGCATTCCAGCAAGTAACAAGGATCAAGCTAAACGCGCGGAGAGGAAGCGAGCGAGCGAGCGAGCTCTGCTTTATCCGGTTAATTAAGCGCCCGGGATTCCTGGCTTCTACGATACGCATGAATTTACTGCCAATTTCCAGCAATATTCTCAATTAGGCTTGGCCACGTCGGCGCAAATTGTTACGGCTTCGCGCGCCGCTCCAAGTCAATCAGCGCTGACCGACAGAAATTCCCACCATTAATAAATCCACGGCATTCTCCCTCATTCCTATCGCACGCGACGCCTGATTTGCTTTATGCCACACCGCCCACCACCCCCGGGAATTTACTCGCTCGCTAATGAGGTTTACGCGGGCCTGCATTTCCTAGTTAACGGTTCTCTTCTCTTTGCCTCGAACCAACCAAGAATCACCTCGCTATTCAATCCCAATTTTCAGATATCCTTGTCTCTTTGAACTAGTCAATCATTATGAATTGTCAATAACAGATGGTTCGCTTATTTCGTATAGTTTTACATGAATAATTTCAGCTCGATTAGCCTTCGAGTCTTATAAGTTCAATTAGAGAATCTCCGAATAATTAGAAGTATTAAATTACTTTCAAAACTTTATTTATCAATTTTTGCTTGCTTATAAAGTTTTTCGTTCTCAAATCAATTAATACGAAGTTGTATCAGCAATTAATCATCACGTGGCCCTAAAAAGCCTTAAGAGTCGACCTTGTAGTAGATGGAAGTGCCTGGGCGGTGGTACGTGTGTCCTAATACAAGGGTGACGCGGAGGAAAGACTAAAAATTGCAACCGGGTAAAAAGCCCTAAGTGGAAAGTTCGCAAGCACCGTGTGTTCTTGCGTGCGCTGCAGTCGCCGACGCCGACGTCGACGCCGGGGGTGAGTGACCGTCCTTATGACGACGTACACTGGCGCAGACATGCCTCGGATAAATATAAACAACTCGACTCCGGCCCCCGCGCGCGCTCTGACATAATTTAATCCACGCCGCTGCAAATTCCCCTCTTAGCCAGCCATGCCAGAGATTTGTATTTAGGTTACCAACCGGCGAAACTTTGTTCGCCTGAACTTGAAGCTTCCAGCCGCAGTGTCTTCTTGCAGTTGAACGTCTTATTCTCCGTCTCGAGAATACCAGCTGGCAGATGTTATTCTTCGCTTGCCACACACCTTCTTTGCTCGGAGGATTCGCTCCACTGATAAATCCTAGTATAATGCACTCGCTGTCTCGAGGATTATGTAATAAACGTCACGTTCTTCCTCGCACTCACCTTCCAAATCAAGTTACGAGCAAGCACAATTAATGTTAATTAACGTTAAATACTATTATTCGCTAAGAATCGAAAACATCTTTCCTATAGATTGAAAACAGCAAAGAACGAGCATAAATCGAAGTGTGCGAAGGGGACAGTTACCAAATTTCTATGCAACTAAAAGTTGAGGCTAACAACTGTTAGGTGAATCGGTCCGCATGAGGAAATAGACGCGGGGCCAAGCGCGAGTGCGAGTCGAGCGTGGCCGAAACTCGAGTTCTCGTTCGGTATTCGCGCAGGTGCATCTTTATTGGCTTGCAGAAGTATTAAATCGCTCAAACTGTTGCGGACTTTTGAAGAAGTAGGAAGTTTGCCGAACTACCGGGCCACCGGGTAATCTCTCGCATGCGCGTCCCTCTTCAGTCCTCCTTCCCCTCTTTCCGTGCTCGACGGGAGGAACTGAGAATGCGAGATCGATTCAGGGATTAAGCGAGAAGTTGAGGATCCTTCGGGCGTAAGAGCCAGCTTATTATTCCTAGCTTCGTGCTCGGATTATCTGTTATTATCTGCGATATAGAGAGGAGATGGCCTTTTCGAGCTTTGAGAGGAGAAAGCCGCAAATTTAGTATATCCATCCGGCGGTGGAAGAGTTTTGCTTGAGAGTGCCGCAGCACAAAGCCACCGCCACGTACGACGCACCTTTGACAGATGTACATTCAGCCTTGTGTAATCTCTTATGGAATGAAATGCGTTCTTGAACTTTCCGTGCTTGCATCCTACCTCTTCTATTTCTCGACTATCCAGATGTTCAAGTCTCTTCTGGGCCGGTGCAGTGTACTACAATGGAACGGGGAAAGACATCTGAGAGCTTTTCTGGCTTCTCGTTGACAGGATTCGCGTTTCTTCTTCGTGGTCCTTATTCACGGGAAATAAAGAAATCTTGGTGTAAATTGCTTGGTACGTCAGGATTTTTCAACTATTTGGGACACTGAAAAAGGTTATGTACGTTGTTTGCTTCTTATTCGTATGAATAACGATAAGCAGTTGAAGAAATGTGTTATATACATATATATTAATATTTAAGGATACTGACACATCGAAACTTAAGGCTGACAAAAAAGCAGTTACTCTTCGTTATTTCGAAATTACACACTGCCGAGGATTAACGGCTTTAGAAAGAGGTTTGAGAAAAACATATTGTGAAATCTGTTGGTGAAACAACGGCGGGAAGATTTTCCAATAAACAGGCGCTTTAACAGAGGCCGAGAGAGTACAATTTAATATCGGCAAACAAAATAATGTCAGCCGGGTTAACCGTGGCAGGAGGAAGAAGGTGGGAGAACTCGTCGCGCTCGCTCTAATTTGATTTTTGCCCGGGCAGCTCGATTTTGCCTGGCTCTCTTCTCGCCTCGCAGTTGGCCCTGCCAGCCGAGGCCGATTTAATTGGAATAAAATTTATGCGGGTTAAGTGTCCGCCTGTTATTAACTTTAGTTTCGAGCGCGAGCATCCGGGGGATATATCGCGCGTCGTTTAACGACCATTCGATCGACCCCGAGGAAAAAAGGTGGGGGCAGCGGAAGAACTTCGAAATTAATGGCCAGGACGTAGTTAAACGGGCTGGGAGAAAAATGGGCCTGCTTCTTCTTTCGCACGGATGCACACTCTTTCGTAAGATTAGTCGATAACGTAGAAAGAACTAGTTTCCCTCTCCAATTGTCGAACAAAATCATTATGTACGTTGCACAGAACGCTAGTTTTTCATATTAATTCGAATGTCAAAGAATTCTGCACTATAAATGATTTTGATGGAATTAATAACCAATCTCTCCTTTTTCTGTACTTTCTTATATTCGATATTAGTGAAACTTTCTACAACAACTAATAATTACAGTAACACCAATTATTATTAACACATTACGAGTCAACTCACTCTTTCACGAGCAGTGCTTCCTTCATCCGCCCAACCACCGAATTCTTTCATTCTACGTTGCACTTTAAAGCAAAACTAATCAAGAGAGGGTGGACGAATTAAGGGGGTTGGCGAGGGCAAACAATGCGAAAGAACGGTAAGGTAAGGTGGGGGGAGTGGGAGAGCCGGAGTTCTCGGTTGCCGACAGGATGGGTGCAAACGGGGGTGGAATGAAAAAGAAGTTTCTTTGAACGAGTTATCTCATCGCGATAACAGTGAGAAGGGAAAATGTAGGCTGTTGGGAAAGGGGAGCCGAAGAGGTGCAATTAGAATGTGCAGAAACGTGAGGACAGTCGCAGGGTGGCTCCGGGAAGGAGTTAAGGGGCCGAGGGGTTGAAGGGGGTGCGGAAAGGTGGTTGGGAGTTGGCAGGGTAGGTGTCGGTGTATAAGGGGCACATTAGGCGAACAAAAAAGAAGTTTAGTCACTTCGGGAAGCGGAAAATTGTCCGGATGGGCACCCTCTCGCTTTCTCATCTCTTACGCATGCCAACTTTAAATTCAGCCAGTTCCCTTTACTGTCACCGTAACCGTTAAAGAACCATTTCGAGTTCTTCCGCGTGGGTGGGACCCTTCTTTCCGTTTCTCTCACTTTACACAGCGATACTTGGGACACCTTAAAATTACACTCAAGAAATAGCGCTCCCAGTTCTCACTGTATTAGCCTGGCGCGAACGATTGCCCGCGCCATGATTGGAATACATAGTAGAGTTCATTATTATTCCGATGGAAATAAAGCTGTAGATTTTGGATGGAAGATAGACCGAATATATGGGATATTCTAGTTGGCCGGGAAGTACAATATTACGATGAAACAGTCCGGAAACTCAAGCTGAAATTATATTAAACTTTATTTTGAGTTTAATTATCAATGTGGAAATTAGTTACGTTAATTCTAACATTTTAACAAAAATCACAAGCTGAGAGAAAGGAAAATCAAGGAGAAAATATTGAACCCATCCTTTTAATTCCCTTTCACGTCTTCAATATTAGAAGACAAGATTCAAGAATGTAAACTCTTAAATTAACTGCACGATTGACATTTGCTAATGCAACATTGAGACACCGTGGATTAACAGGACAATTACCAAAGACGAATTACCACGATTAAGTGGAAAGCCGGCCTTTTAAGGAGAAGCAGTAATACATTCCGTTTCACGGCGTTGACTTTCCGTATTGCGGATCAGCTTTATGTATGGGCTCGACAAACATCCTGGTAGCGCTCGATCCTGTCGGTTTGTGTTCGCTCGTAGAGCCCGTGTTCCGTCTATTTGCACGCTCCTCGAGACGCAGCCGCGCTCTTCCCATGCGCGGATCCTGCGATCTATGTATCTCCTCGTCGAGTTAGAATTAACTTTTCTCCGACATATCAACCAACCCAATTACCTCTAACCGAATTCCCTAATGTTACTGATCCGAACAAATAGAGTTAACACACGTTAGCAATGTTTCATACTATTTTGTATCACAGGAAATGGTTTGCAAGCACTTTTTTATACGATCGAAAGAAGGAATAGTTCATTTTATTTATTAAATATAGTTTAGTTTATGAGTATTCAGATGCTTCGAAGAAAAAACTGTTAATCACATTCTTGAAGTTCCCTTCCACAACAATATTAAAAATCGAATTCAAAAACATTGCAAAGTTATTCGATCTTGAAATACATACAATGACGTACATATCACATGACAACACACTGTTAAATAAAACCGCTTTGTTTCCTTAGTCGAAAGGTGTGAGTTAACTGGTTTATCTGATTAGGACAGTGTGAGGTGGACGTATCGTCAGGGACAGCGTTGTTCTCCGCGAAGTCTGTGATTACAAGAAAGAAATGCAAGTGAACACAGAGTCGGATCGCATGACCACTGGCAATTCTCTTTTTCACAATCAGCGAGCTATCGATCCGTGCTGACTCCGGAGTGGAGTGTGCACCACGTTACGGTTGTCAGGCTGACTGCAGGAGAGAGGAGAGGGACTTGACGCTCCTTTGCTATTTAATTACGGTGCCGAGCCGCGCAACCCTTTTCGCCCGTGGCGCTCGAGTTAATTCGCCGAGTCTTGAAGCCGGCCGGCCGGCCGGCCCGAGCGAAGCCGAGTTTCGGGGGTGGTGCGGAGGCCTTAAATGCAAGACGAATTTCGCCCGATTTAAATTTAACACGCTTAACGACCTCGTGGCTCACTCCGCTGCCCTTTCCTGCCGCAACATATCCTCTTCCCTCAGCATCATCCTCTTTTCTCCTTCCAATCCCCTTTTCAAACGCACGCCACTCTAATTCCACCTGAAATATATTATGTCTTCTTAATCCTTTATTCTATCGGCTCTACGGGTTTGTTACATTTGCCACAAGTTCCCTTTCTTTTCTATTTCTTGGGAAATAGAAATTTGTAAGTTATTTCGTGTTAAATTAGGTATTCTACTAGGCGTTCTTTGTTAAGATACGATTTTCATCGTTGGATACTTTTAATGAGAGATTATGCGATACTTCGGAGCGGTGTATATAATAATTGGGTCCTTGAATCTTCCCTTGACAAGAATTTCTAATCATTGCGCTCCCCATTTTCATTATCTTTCTGTGTCGTAATTAATTTGTGATAATAATTAAATTCTATCTCGTAACAGCGTTGCTTATGAATATCGAGAATTATTATCAACGAATTAGTCACGATTCACGGGGAATGTAATAAATTTTGTTCTTTTACGAAGATCGTTTCTCCTGTAATACAATTACTTATTCGGTTTTTTTTTCTATTTCGTAATCAATAAATAGCAGGATTGATTGAATTCCTTTTTGTCTAACACTCTATCGTTTCGCTGAGTACACTTTGTATCGAAGTTCGAAGCTGAATTCCCCTCTGGCGCTGTCAGTGAAACCCTCGGCACACGTATAGGCAAACATATTGTGTGAGTATGGAGGGCGGCAGTCTCGCTCAGGCAGTGGGTTCCCGAAGCTCACGGCTCATAGAATTTCTATGGTGTTCCGCATCAGCACTTTGGGACGTTTTGCAGATTAGGAGATTTCGCGAGCGACGTGGCCGTCAGGCCGAAACGAAACAGCAGCCACTTTGGATTCATTAAGGGGTGCGGCTCCCCTTTCGACTTTTCCTACACTCGGGACTTCCCTCGCATTACAAGTCCCGTCATGGAACCAAGCCCAATTTTCCACGGGACTAATGTCGAATTTCTCCTTTACCCTCTAGCTCACACTTTCAACTATTAGTCCCTCCGTTCTTTCATCCCCCGAGCTTCCATTATTGCAAAATACTTTTTACATTCCTCTCGAAAGTTTTGTCATTTCGTTTATTAATTTTTTGAACGCTCAATCATTAATTTCATACTTTTTCTGTATTATTATAGACTCCATTGTACTGTTCTGTTGCATCGTTTATTAATAGATGTGTTAATTTAGTTCGAGCATGGAACAACTTTCCGTAATGTCTTTTTGTAGGAGGAAATGGTTTAAATTCTGAGGGCTGGAGTCCGTGACAATGGCACTGGTAGCAAATCTAAAGCTAGAAAAGAAATTGGAAGCGTTTACTCTGCGCCGTGGTGCATTTTTCTTGATAACTTACATCATTAGCGTATTTACGAGGGGAAATAACGAGCTCGGTGTTCTTGCGGTAAAACCAGCAGCAGTAACAGCAGCCGCGGCAACGAGAGTACTTCTTTTACCAATGTTTTCTAGCCAGGCTATTGCCACTAATCTAAGAAAGAGCCGCTGATAAATTCTCGAGGACACTCATGCCGCAGACTTCTTCCTTAATTGGTTTTAATATCTAAAACAGCCGATGAAAAATAAGCCAATTACGCTCGAGAGTAGTTGCAGAATATAGAAAGGATAGGCGAAAAGCTCTTTTATATTAAATGCAATAAATACTTTGCCCATTCAATAAAACGCACTTCTATAATAGTTAAATAAACAATTAGTCGCTACGAATTAATTTCAACACTTCGTGAAGTGTTAAATCAGAAAGCTTCTGTGTATAACAGAGAAATAAGGGTAAACGATTCATTAATTCAACAAAGAATAAATCCGCCATCTAATTCTATGGAAGATCTACAACAGCCATTTGTTCTCTCGTCCATCTCAAGCGCGAGAGCATCATTTCCCCATGACTTTCATTCCTGGCTGTAATATTTGCCAGTTTGTCTGAGACATGGAAATTTAAAGGGTGCAATGATCGAGGGGACGAGGGTAGCCGGTTAAAATTTTAATCAAGAGTTTTATGCCGGAATGAGAGTGCGCGCGGCGTCGAGAAACATGAGGATGGGCGGGTGGTGGGGTTATGGCGGTTCGCTATGGTTGGCTATGGGGTTCGCTGCACTATCCTCAAAAGCAACCTTCCAGGGAACTTCTTTCCCTCGTAAAATGCATATTGAATATTTTTACGAGGGCAGAACGGTGCTTCCTCGTGGGTGATTAGTTGTTTTTACAGGCATCATCTTCAACCCTGGGGCGCATTCCACTTGAGATAACTACAATCTCCCGTGGATGCTAGCCGAGGGCGCTGCGAAAGTCTGCCGGGGCTACTTTAGTTGTCAGCTAAGAGAGTATATCAGGCTTCTGCTTATCCGGCGGTAGTGCTCTCGTAAGCCCCTGAATTTGCAGGAAAATGTTTAATGCTAGATTAGCGCGCCTCGTAACCCACTTTTTGAAGGGGAAGCAAGACCAGCTCGTTTATCTTACACATTAATTACGATAGTTCCTCTACTCTTGCTTCGTACTACTTTCTTCTTTTCAGATCATTTATTACTTTGAATTCCTATCCTTTTTAATCCCACTGGGATAACTTTAGTATCCTTTATTACAGGCATTACTTTAATTTACTGGCTCAATATTGCATTCGTTTTTACATCCTCCAAAGTCTAATCATAAATTGAATTTATTATATCTGAATGGGTGCTTTCGTGAAGAAAGGATGAACAATTGTTCGCAGATGGCTCGCATTATTGCAGCCCCGTTGAAGTGCAGCTTCCTTCGGTATTATTGCAGTGGAGATATGTTCTCAGTATCAGAAGCACATCTACACGAAGCCTCATGTATTTCCCGGGTATGTTCCCTCTCTCTTTCTCGGTCTCTCGGTCTCTCTGGGGATGTCTCTGTTAGTAGGATGGGGCCGTGGCGTCGAGTTTAGTCTCAGCGTCAGCTCGACAGTACGTGACCACCCTGGAGTCACTAATATCAAAGCCCTTTATATGCGGCGATGAACAAAGCCACCACCGGAGAAAAAGAGCAGCGCCAGTACGTGACGCTAAGAAGTATCAGGGCCCGAAGGATTACCGCTTTATTATGAGGCCAGCAGCTCCTAGCGCGCGCGCACGCCTGCCTATCTGGTGCAGAGGCTTTTCAACTGGCGCCCTGGTCAAATGAAAACGCCACTTCCTTTGTGTGCCACGATTTTTCCAGCCTCTCGACACTCTAGCCCCGGAATATCTGATAGCGATCTACTCAGACCTTATTTACTTCGTGGTAACGGCCCTTCATCATAGTTCATCTACTCGTACACTCTCCACTTTTATAAAGATCCACTTACGTAGTCTAGGCTCGACATAAGTTAGTCCACATACTCACTACAAAAGGTTTTTAATGCTGGCAATTTGCGGTTTTTATTTTTATTTTTAAAAGTCTTTACTATTTCGAGCTTTGACCTTTATTGAAAGGTACTAAAATACTAATTGTAGCGACGTTTATTACACCAAACGTCTATTTGTAATAACTTGTCTAGTAAGCATTACTATAGTAAGATAAAGTTCTAATTCGAACGGAATGCGATTACTACACACGCCATAAACTAATGCTAACACGCCACAATAATCAAGGAATATTTGGCATTTGCAACTTGCTCCACAATGTAGGGAATTGCTTTTGAAAGACTTATTAGAAAGTGGTGGAATGTAGAACCACAATGTTGTTATAGAGAATTTGATTGGTTTTCAACGTTATTACTCGCCACCTTTCGATGCCCTGCGTTTACAGCTTTACGATATTGTTTGTACATAGAGCACCGAAACTGTACCGTGGTTACCCTTTCGTTTATGAAGCAAATACACGATACGGGTACACCCTGCAGGCTAACTGTTTATGAAACCAGTTCTAGTCAGAGCGGGCTCCTCGATCCAATAACTATGCAAACGTAATTTCATTTACTAGATTTGCTACGGGTCCTTGTACACCGGTTTCGAGTCGCTAGTACCCACGCATCTGCACGATAGATTTAGTAATTACTGCCAGTGTTACGCGTTACATCCAATAATCGTAATATACGATCATTAAATCTAGATTTAATCCTGTATTAACATGTTTTCTTTCGCTCAAAGGATTTCTTACAAATGGGATCCCAACATGGTTCAAACTTGACCAATCTTTTTATTAGAATACACAGTTTAATATAAATAAACTGTAAATTTAATTGCAATCTTTGGAATAATTAATATTTATAATAATATTAAAGTTGATTCATTTCAAAGACTAATGACACTAGTGATCTTACAATTAGAGGGAGTTGATAGTCGAAGATTGGACTGATGGGTGCGTGTATGGGCGGAAGAGGAGGCGACGGGGGATGCAGGGTTGGAAAATGTCAGGGCGGTCTGACGTCGGGGAAGCGTCGTCTTGGCATGCCTGTTTCCTGGCAGGGCGTGTTGTGCACCAACAGTTTAGTCCGCGTTTAATCAAGCGAGCATCGCAGCCGAATTGTGCGGCTGCCGTTTCCTGGGTTTTCAGGGCCTCCTTCACCCCGGCAAGCCTCTGCCGGCGCCACTTCTGTCTCCTGAACGCAGTCACCGACGCCACCGACGCCACCGCCGCCGGCCGAGATGGATTAAACTTTTGAGATATATGCCACTTGTTCTCGCCGGGCGCGATATAATTGCGCGAGGCCCAGACACCTGGGAATTAATTACGGAGGTTCATCATGCGATTTAGAGTGCAGGCAGCCGCGGAAATGGTCTATGTTAGACCGGGTGACGTGTTCCCGTCTCGACGTCTTTGATGAATGCGAGTGAAACGCCGCCGCGACGCGGCTGCCTCCGGCCAATTCCGACTCCCACTTGATCACCTGCCACTGAACAACTTCCTTAAAGAATCTTTGTTATAGTCATTCGAATGTCATTAATATTTTGCATATCTGAACCGAAGGTGAATAAATAATAGTTAAAAATGTTTAGATAGCAATTGGTAAAAATTAATTAAAGGTAGTACTAATACAGGATGGAACACCGTTTAGAGTGTAAAGATCTGATACGGTTCCTAGTACAAAAAAACTCCAATATATTGATTGATAGTGATTATACCACATAATTTGTTAATTTTATAAGCAGTATAGGAAGCCTTTGTGTAATAGTAACCAGCAGGAAGCTTTTTAAGCACTGGCTTTATGTTAGAACGTCGATATCAAAGTTCACGTACGGCTTTCTCGGATGGTTATTAGACCATGTTATCGCACCGACGCAGACTCGGCTAAAACCTCAAACAGTAACTCACTCCAGGCCCATTTAAGTAATTTATCGAATCCCCACATTATGATCAATTACGTAGAGTATGTACTTAAGATTGAAATGAAATTGATCCACTTCATAAACGTGCTCTTTCTCCCCCAAAGTATGTGCTTCAGGGGTAGCTGCATGGTGAAGCGGGTTAACGCGTCGATGAAATAATGTAATTGATCGATTGGATATTAATAGTGACGTAAGCATCGAAAATGATGGTTGTCTCGGTGGCGTAAACTAGTGGATGGTGAGGAGGTTTTCGAGGTGGTAGACCGCCGGTCGAAAACGATGGTCGTAATAAAGGAAGCAGGGGTAATCTCGACTAATGAGGGAATCACTTTGATTGTGTCTGAACGCCTCAGGGAGGTCAGCCATAGAGAGGAGCTACAGAAGAAAGGATTATGCGATTAATCCTCCTGACGTTGATCAACGACATCCCTCTACGAAATGTACTACCTTTTTCCCTAGCCACCAACCCCTACAAACTCACCCTCCCTACCGTGCCATCTCTCCTCCGGTCCTTTCCATTTCGAATAATTTCAACTCCCGTCGCGGAACTCCTAATACCGGAAACTTAGCCGAAGAAAAAGGAACAAGTCGGAGAAAGTTCATCGCGAAGTTCCATCGGACTATACCTAGCTGAGCCAAGCCAACTTACTATTAACTGGCTAGCTAACCCGAGCGCACAAAGGCAGAGCACAATAGGAGGCGCATCAAACAGTATCAAGAAAGTAATAACCCCAGGAGAGATCGGCTAGGGAAGCGGAGTGATTGCAAGTGAGCTGAGCATCCTTATTAGCTCGGAGACTTCAGGAATCAGGTGATTGGCCGGCGCGCGACAGCCTCGGCGATCGGATTTCTCTAGGAACAAAGGATGATCGTGCTAGCGGAACTGGTCGCGAAAAAAAAAACCGAAGAATCCTGCGTCGCTTTCGTGGATGAGGAGAGGGTGGTAGCTTGAAAGTTTTTCCCTGCCAGGTAGCCGGGTACGGGGTTGGCATAATTATAGATTTTTAATCAGCCGATTGAAATGCAAATATCCAGTGCGGAGGGTCGCCGGGTCGTCCGCGGTAGCCGAGACCGGCCAGGTCTGCCAAAGTTGCGTGGGTTCGCAGGGGGTTCGCAGGGGGTTCGCAGGGGGGATGGTGAAGCCTCCGGCTGAATGGCCGAGACTCGGCAGGAGGATTGCTAGGACGAAGGGCGAACAGGACCGAGGAGGGGTCGGCGGTGCTGGCGGAGGAGGAGGCATGAAATCCGTAATGCCGGCATAAACTTTCCCAGGGAGAGGAACGAAATCAATACTTCAATATCCGCAGTAACAGCAGCTGGAGTTAACAAGGCTCTGATTGAGCCGGAGTTTCCTGCTAACTTGGCGTGTTTCGAGCCTCGCGATCCAAGGAATCGAATTTCGTACCGGCCCACCACCCGTCCCTCAATTCTTTCTTCTTCTTCTCCTACTTCTTCTTATTCTTCTTCTACTTCTTCTTTTTCTTCTTCTTCTTCTTCTTCTTGTTTGCTGCCCGAGAACTGGACGAGCCACTCTGTTCTCACTGGCGTTCTTTATGAGTGTTGTGGTCATACCATCCAGTAATCGATCGCCTTTTTCCACGGACTTCCTCTCCTTGCGCACGCTTTCGCGTGATTCCTCGCTTTTGGTTTTAAATGGATTTCGGGGGATATTGACCTCGAGATTCCTCCAGTTTCATAGCTTTCCAACCTTCCGCATAGATCTTTCTTATTATTCAAATCGTATATTTAATATATTTAAATTAAATCTATTATAAATCAGATGTTGTATCATAAAATACTTATCATTTACCATTGAATTATTTGCGTCGAGACTCGCATTGATAGGGAATTGTTGGCAAATTAACGCGCAGGTAAATTCATTCTTATCAGTTAGTATTTTTCGCGAAAGCAACGTGATAATCCCTATCTAATTACACGATGCAGCGGGACGATAAGGCATTACGGGGAATCAGCTGGAGCCAGCTCTAATTTCGTTGTGAGTCTCGTGCGTTCCGCGGAAACAGGCCGATAACGCTGGCAATAATTTCCGTGTTAGCTCCGCAGGAGCAAGGTTGGTACGTGTGCACCCGGCTACGATTCTACACGCCATCGACTACAATGCATTCAGGATTCCGGCCCTACCAGCCACTACCACTACCACTACCACCAACGCCGAAGGAGAATTTCCGTCTCCAGGCCAGACTAGGGAATATCTACTCAGCGAATCCTTAGTCTCTCTGTCGGCGCGTCTTTGAACTTTCCACCGTGCAATTTCATCCTAGGGCCTTTTTACTCGCGTATACGCTGGACCTAGTAACCGGTTTCATCTCCCTCCCAACGAAGATTGATTCTGAAAGATTGCATCGAGATATGAGGCGTCGCGTCAAAAGAAGCCTTATGGATGGACAGTGAATTGTCTGGAATTCCCCTTAAAGATTTTCCTATCTATCGAGCACTCCTGCGAGAAAACCTATAATGTTACAGTTAATAGTGAACTTTGCATCTTTTAGTTTACCTTTTCTATTGAATTCGGATCGAAGAGTAATAACACAGACTGCTATTTGTTTCTGGCGATGGCTGCGAGAAGGAGAGAGAGAGAGAGAGAGTTGGAGAGAGTGAATAGCAGTGATCCGTGGTGCGATTTGGTTCGTAGCCGAAGATAATAGGATTGCCGGCACAGTTCCGTGAGTTCGGTGGGGTGGCCGTGTTCTCTCGTCCCCCAGAAGAATTTCCTCGGGCTGGCTCTCTCGAATCCGGCCTGATCGTATTAATACAAATGCGCAAGTTGGCGCGACTCGAGGATCGCCCGGACTGGAGAACCTACGGGAAAGGTGCACCAGAGGATAAACGCGCCCGGGCCTCAAGGAAATTGCATTCCCCGCATCAATCTCTGTCGTGGCTGCTCCACCCTGTTCTCGCGAGAACTCCCTGCGGCTGCCGCTGGAATTTTTCAATATACCTATGCTACGAGCTGGCTACATCCACCTATTGTTTCACATAATTACGCCTGGCTTCGGGGCCGGCAGCCTCCGCAACATGCCACGAAATCGAGCTGCCCTAAGATAGCTTAGGGTAAGCTCCCCGGGATACTGAACGTTTTCTCCTGCCCGTTACGTCGAGCCCGTCTTCCCTTAACGCTCCATTGGATTTAAGATTAAACTAGTTTCATTCCAAAGTAAGAGAGGTTCTCCAGTTTAAAAGTTTTCGCCGCCCGAAATGGCCCGTCCAACTCTATAGTCGGCTCAATGAATTAGGAATGCATCACCACCGCGATCTTACTACTAGTAATGCGATTTACCACGCTAAACCTAGATCCGTTTACTTTAGTACTTTGACCTATTTCTTTCTTCTCTTTGTCTATTCCTGTAGGCAACATTACATTAGACTTACATTACATCTTGAAAAATATAGTTTGGAGACGGTTCAATATTCGTTTAACTGTTAATCTTTTTTATTAGAACTCTTTCATCTCAGACTAATGATATCCCAACGAGTCATTATTCCAATATTAAACTCCCATCTCCTTTAAATTGTCTTTATGTGAAATCCAGTAAATACGCAGATTGGAGCATGCTCGAATTTCATGCATATTACCAAGAATGAAATCTGCTCCTCACTTTTCAAGCCGAGCGCGTAATTGCTTTTAACTCTTTTTCATCAGGGAATCAAACACGCACTTTCAGAGAGGGGTGCGGCATTGAGTCGTGCCCCTTTTCTGAAGAATTGGGGAGCGCTCCATTTTTAAGAATGACGCGGCACGCTTGTTTGATCGCTTCTCCTCTCGTGATGGAAGATGCTTGATGGCGTAGCCTTCTGCTTCAAGCTGGTACCTATCGGAATTCCGGAGATTCATTGCCTCGATTGATTGCTTCGCGTCGTGCTCGCCAATGTGAACTTTAAGAAATGGAGTGGGAAAGGCACTTTTCACCGAACCAGGCTAATGCTTCGTCTTACCCAACGGTTTCATGAATCCCGGCTTTCGATGTTTGCCGAGGTAATTCCTAGTCTTTGTTAGTTGCTGGTAATGGGTTGAGAGTGTGTAAGTGGGAAAGTTGTGATACTTTACGAGTTTCGTTAATCTTTGCAAATGAAAAATTTAAGCGACATTTGAATAATTCGATTGCTACAAACTAAAGCTTTCCAAACAACAAATATTTACATATTATAAATAAAACAGTGGTGCAAAATAAACGAAAAATAATACTATGCGAGAAATTGTTGCAAAGGAAGAATCGTTAGAGAACAAAGTTTAATAATGCAAATAGAAGAATTATTATCCATTCAATTCATGTTGTACGTCCCAACACACATTGTTCCACAACCATTCTCGACGTTCCATCAGATTCGGTTGAAGAAACAGTCGGGCAAAGTCCTCGGCAATCCAATAAATGAGTAAAGCAAGCAGTCAAAGACAAACATCGCTCGTAATTCCAAGAGTTCTCTTTATCCCAGCTTCTCTGCCCTCCAAGCAATAATATCAATCTCATAATCCTTACTCTCGGGAAGTGGCCTAACCTAGCCGTGGCGAATCGAAGAAATGTCGTCGGGGCGGATAGTCCCCAATAAATTCCGGGGCGAACAAGTGTTCAATATCGGCACGCACACGCACGCGTAGCTTTTCCTTGGCACACGTATGTCCTTCCTGCACAGTTGCGCTCATTCTAATGTGTCGCGGCGATTATTGAATAGTGTGTAGCTCTGCTAGGCGGCAGACTGCGACTCTGCGAGGGCTCTTGTACCTTCGAAGGGCTCCGCTAAGGGGGAGGAAGAAGGGAGAAGGGAAAAGGGAAAAGTGGAGTGCTGAATCGCGGATATTCCGAACCGTGCAAGTTATTGCCTGTGTTTCTCTTCTTAACGCCGTCCAATATCAAAGTTAATATTGCCCCGGCCAACAACTCCTTGAGCCCTGCGCGTGATTAGGCTCCTCTTCGATCGGCCATTCCACCCTCTTCTATGAGTTTCCTTCGCGCACCACCCAACCAACTTCCGCGATCTTCCAATGTGTTACCTTGCCTCTCTCTCTCCCGAGTTCCCTCGCTTTATGGAAATCGTCGAACTCGGTTATGTCTGCATCCGCTTGTCTCCTAAATACTTTTCCGGGACTTTTTGATATCTTGAATTTCTTGTTTGCACTGTAATTATCTAGTTTGCCAGTTCCATATAATTTAAAACTTGGCATCTCAAGTTATCGACGAGTAAAAAGTGGAGCAATGATTTTGACACTTCACTAAAGAATGTAGTTGTATTTGTGGATTTTCAAAACAAATGCATGGTATGAATGCATTTTTATAAACGAAACGCTTGCTTAAAGTACTTTTACTCGTATCGTGGAGGAGCATTGCGATAACAACGTTGACTAGTTCTAGCAGCTAGTAGCCTAAGTGTCTGGTGAGGTGGATATTTTTGTATTTTGGGGAAACATAGCACTGCGAGTATGGAATGGCTCTGCGGTTATAATGATCGGGCGTAAGCACGTAGGAATAGTGGAGGAGAGAGGGAGATAGGAAATAGTAGGGCCTTATGTTACGACTTGGGCTAGGTAGGTGCTTACGGCTTACCGCTAGGATCGTGGCTGCTTAAGGCAGTGCAAAGTTAAACCGAGGGCTATGTAAGGTATACGCGTGCAGCCCAGTCAAGGCTTGGTTGGGGGTTGGCGGGGGTGGCGAGTGTTTATCAAGAAACAGTCCTCGCAACAGCTTGTTCCTAATAATCTGGCTAATTTATCGGGCCAGCAGCTCCGGCCCTTAAGCCTCTCGCGGTTTTGGCCTCGGCTACGCGCGAAGATAAATTTCCATCCTCCGAATCGCCCAGACTCGCACGCTCCAAATTGTGCGATTTACCGCCCTCGGTTTATCCCCCGCGCGCGCACCACGCCACCGTGTGAGCTATCATTCTGTTAAACTGTCCCGGCATTGGTTGCCTTGGTTAACTCTTGGTTCGCCGCCGCCGCTTAACTTTTACGGACGAATTCTCGCTTGTTAAATTGGCACGCGTTTTGTACTACCTTTTGTAAAAGCGATACACTAGTTAAGATGATCTTTGACTACAAAGTATGTCAGGAGTGAAATGACAATGTTCCATATTTTTTTTTTATGTAATTTTGGAGCAGAAAATTTATAGATCGTTGCCTCATTCGTGGTGTGAATATGGTCGGTCGGACTTTCCACCGAGGCAATGAACAATAACGTTGGTGGTTGGTATCAAATTTCAAATTATTAGAACAATGTGTGTAGTGCAAATGACCCCGGTTTATGTATGTCGAGCACATGTCGAGTTAATTATTTATTTAATTAGACCCCAGTGGTTAACATTGGTTCACCACAATAGGAAATACCAATGTTGGTGGTATTATTACACGATGCTACAGTAGGCAATTTTGCACTTCGATATTACTCTGGCATTTATGGGACTTGGAAATTCAATGTTTTCTAATGAACCAAAAATAGTTTTTAACCCAGTGTTTTAAGACTCCATTTATATATTAAACCTTGCCATTAAAGTTTCGTAATAAATTTAATTTCTCTGCGATATAAGTGCACGGTTAAACAATTGATTTTGACTTTTTGAAATCTTCCACTGCGTTCAATCAGTTTATTCGAAAAGGAGACGTTTCACGAACGCCAGGAATTAAGGGATGATATTAGATAAGGTTTTCCTGCGGCTAGAACGAGAGTGAGGGACGTGAGAGAGCCGCAGTGAGGCCGATGCAACTTTTTCCGGCAAACGTGAATTTCCCGGGTGAGTTGGCCCTGCCAGGAATGCGGCGGCAAGGTTGTTACGCGGGAAAGTAATGGGCTCGGCTGAGCGACGTTCATTTAATATTTGCAGGACGTGAGCGGAATCCGTAGCAGCATACCTCTCCACGATTATGCGTGTACATAACCTAAACGAGATGATGCAGATACGCCTCGTACGGCTTTTCCTTTAACTTCCAACTGCATTCCGACAGCCTCTATAATTTTTCCTATAAAGCCCCTTGCAGTTCATATAGATTTTAATGTATAGAACTTGTATAATTATTAACTACGATAAATCCACATTTATATTGCAATTATTGATCGTACAATTTGCAATAAAAAGGGATCACACATAGTTAATATCTGTTCTATTATATAATTTGCCCACCCCAAAAATCGAACTATAAACAATTACATTTGATAAAACATTTCAATCAAAGATTGTACTTTTTCTTTCCAAAGCAGACAGATGACTAAATGTATTCCAATTACATTTCCGAAATTCGAACACTAACTAAAAGATGCAGTGGTCTCATTAACGCAACAAGTAGACCGAAACTTGTGAAGAACGAATCTATCACGGTCGAGTAAGTCTCTTCATTAGTGCCGGGGTTGAAGTGTAATTCGGAGTGATACAATTAAAGCAACACTTAGAGGTATACTTCAGTTCTAGCGCAGTGAGTTTTCGCCCTGAAAAAGTAGTGAGCCGTCGATAGGATTTTGAGTTCTGTTTACCCGCTCGTTAGTTGTTTTTCTGCTGGCGTGCGTTACAGATGAGTTATTAATAAAGATGTTCTATACCGAGTATTTTTGTGGAAGAGCAAGGGGAGGAGGGGTTGAGGAAGGAATGGAGTGGAAGAAAGAGAAGGAGTGATAGGCAGAGAGTGGATGGAAGAGAGAGAGAGAGAGAGACAGCGAGAGAGGGAGAGAGTGAGTTTACAGGGTAATTTAAAGCACGCGAGTCTCGGGAAATTGGTTTGAAAATATCGAATATACGAGCTACCGCCACGGGCGCCCTCTATTCCGACGGCGTGCCAGTAAAATTGCACACGTTTGCCAATTCAATTTTCATTAAATTGTCCATGCCCCGGACCCCCAAGTGTCGAGCGGCGCGAAAGATTTTTCGGATTGCACTGGCTCGTTTCGAGCTGGCCTTAAATCCTCATGCGGATTTGCCAAAATCGTTCTATCGTTAGCCGTACTTCCATAAGTAATGACGCTGTTTTGCAATGCGACTTCGTTGCCCAGTCATTATCCATCACACTTGGGATTTTACGCTCGACCATTATAGAACCTGACAGCCAATATTCGCGCATTCAGTGATTGACCAGTTCGCACTCCAGAGATTGCTGCGTCGTGATTTGCACACGCTTTCCATTCCCTGCGAATTGATTTCTGCACTGTTTCCTGATAAATCATTGCACTAGCTGGATTTCTATCAAATTTTTTGCTGGCACACACTTGATGCCAAATACAAGAGGTTTTCCTAATTAATAATATTGTTTTATGTTGAAACGTTTCTTTATTGCATACAAAATAGTAAACATTCCGCGACTGTTTATGTAATTAGCAGGATTAATGTTTCATTCTTTTAATGAATAGCTTCCGGATATTCCGAGTATAAAGTGTACCTTTCTAAACGAGTTGTAGAATTTATTTTAACAATTAATTATTCAGGAAACGATCTAATACCGTGACCAGTTGGTACAAGCAATAAGCTAGTAAGCTTTTACGCCGCAATAAAAATGGCAAATCGATTACTGCCGCTATTGCCAATGTTAGTTATAGTTTCACCGCGCTAATTTCCCCGGCCAATCGGAAACAGTGGAATCCTTTAAATGAAACTAGCTCGCAAGGGCTATAGGTGGCTTAATAAAAATCGCCGAATGGAGTATCGATGTTCGCCTCTGTTCGAAATAAAGCTGGGAATGGGATTGATAATATTGGAGAGCGGAACAGCTGCTGTTACAAGCCCGAACTGTAGCTGTGTGCATATTAAACAGGTGTTCCCATTTCTTCCTATTCCAAGCTACGCTAAACTATTCGCGAGCGATACGATATTACAATAATCGACATCGCACACTGCACGCAACTCTAGCCAAGAAATATTTGTATTTCCTTCTCATTTTATGTGTTTCATTTCAGTTTCTTTAATATCACGTATCAATTTAGTGTTCATTTCCACAATGAACTTTCAACGCAAAACAATTGGACAATTGACAACACTATAAATTTACTGCAAATATCAAATAACGTTTACCTTCAAACTGTTCTATAGTTGCCAATGAATAAAAGTTAACAAGCTCGGGGATTTCGGGGTTCTAGTGACATTTGAACTATACAACCGCTTTAGATCGAACACAAACAGTTAAATCAACGGTGGGAATAAAAACTCTGGCACCGCCAAGTGAGAGAGAAGAAGCATGGCACATGTGGCGTTAATCAGAGGATATGGGCGCGTAGGTGGCGCATGCATACAGAAAGAAGTACATCTCGCCGCCTTATTAGCAGTTGCCCTGAAATTGAAAAACTTTCGCACGACGCCCGCCGGCGGCCTAGCAGGCTATGCGGCTATGCGGCAACTATTTTCTAAGTTTAAATTGGTTGCACCTGCAGCTCAAGAGATCGTATTATCACGCGGCTCGGCACTCGATACTCCCCAATGGTAGCTGCGAGGAGATAAGCTCGCAACAATAACCGGACAAATGGACGCGCTCCTGCAAAGTTTATTCTTACGAAAAACAATGGAGACTCAAGATTTTACTTGTCGTCTACTTCCACGAGCATTTATTCTCTCTCGAATCTCCTCTCCTTTCACTCACGGCGCTACTCACTATTATCTGGGATAAGTTTGCTGGTCGCTTCTGTCGTTAGTCGAGAATATTTCGTTCTATTAAATAATACTTTTATAGTCCTTCGACGAAAATAGCTGCGGATCTCTGCAATTGTACATCGAAAATAAAAAGAAAGTATTCATTACGTTGTGTTATGCATAAAATTATAAAGGATATAACATTATTTTTATGTAGAGAAATTTATGAGAAGATAATATATTGTCGAGCTATCTGATGGGAAGTGATGTTGCGATTCAAGGATAAAGAGCGATTACGTGTGTCGGTGGAGTGCGTAAAGTATCGACGAGTAAGATAAGCGATCAGGGTCGATTTAGGAGTGCCGAGAATCCATTGAAAGTTGTCGTTTCTCAGGGGCTGCTGTCGGAAACGAGCGTATAAAAGGGGGCGGGAGGAAAGTGGAGGGTTGCTGGACCATTTCAGACTAACATACGAGTATTACTCGCCGGCATAATTGCCCCGTAATTCATTGGACAGCCTCGGGCGACTGTTCTAATAACGCTGATACCCGACAGCCATTCGAGCGAGTGAGAGAGAAAGGAGGAGAATGAGAAAGAGAAGGAGAAGGAGAAAGAGAAAGAGAAAGATCATTTTTTAACCGGTGAAAATTTGCTTAGGGCCACACCGGCACCACCACTTTACCCGACTCCTTTTTGCCGGAGGATGATGGCTCGGTAGCTCCCTCTTCTTTCCTACTTCAGACTCTTCCCTCTCTTTCTATCGATTTGGCTATCCCGGGTAAAAGTTTCGCACTGTAACCGCTTAATGGAAAGCGGAATGCTCCAAGTTCCGACCTTTTTGCGGGAATTATTACCCGCGCCAAGTTCGCGGACACCTCTTCCCTGGCAGGCGGGAGGCGCAGCATCCTGCGCCCCGGACTAAGGACTCTCTCCGGCTTCGGAGAAAAATAACGACGGTAAAAGCACGATAGCTCTTTGCGGGATACTGTCTCTTTTGTCTTTTTCGGACTTCCTTTCCGCTGATGCACCTTTGAACGCACCAAGATTCACGCTGACAGTTGCGCGCTTTCTAGATTCTAAGTGAACCTCGTTCCAACTGGTTTAATAGCTTTCATATTCATCTATCCTCAATAAATACTTGTCAATAACTTACAGAATTTCCTGGTTATAGTGACGTTGCGACTGGTAAAATTTTCGGATTTTATGTACTCGCGCAAACAGCCTGCCAAAAATAGTATGAGAAATATATGGGCAAAACCTGGCGGAACAGTAATGGTCAGACTGGCTGCGGTAGTGTAACGCATACTAAATTAAAGATACAAGTGTCACGCGGCTTGTTATAAAGTACGACGACACGTCCGGGAAATTTGGCTGGCGGTCCATTATGGAGTGGAGCGTGCGCGCAGAGACATCTCGAGCATCCGAATGCAAGTATTAGGGGGGATGTGATGGCATAAATTCTGATCGACCATCTCATTTCCTAACGCGCGGCCGCCCTTCAAGTATCTCGTGTCCAGTCTACCAGTTACAAGCAGTTCCGTTTTTCGCGGCTGCTCGTTTATTTCCGGGAAATGATGCGGATCGTCGATCGACGCATCGAGCAGGGTAGAACGGGTCACCGGAGAGTGTGTGAGTCCCCATAGGTGTAGTTGGGCGGGCGCGTGCGAGCATTGCTCAGCTATTGGTGAGCGAGCGACCAGATAAATGGATTGAAATCGGTGTAGAATTGTCTTCGCTAATGCATCGCGTCTATCGGGCGTACGAGCCGAGTCGAGCGGAACAGAGCGGCCTGAGCCGGCGTGTCCCCCGGTAATCCCGACATTTTCCGAAAACAGAGGACAATGGACGATCGATCGGCGAGTTTGCTCGGGTGTAACTGGGCCAACCGGTCCAACCCCGTCTGCCGTCCCCGTTTTCCAGATCTGTTGCCGCCCCCGCCGCACTGCATCCTCCAAAGCCGTTCCGCAAACAATTACGAATCAAAAACCCGAGATGCTCCCTCTCTCTCCCCGCAACCCCTGCAACCCTTTCCTCCTTCCTTTCGAGGCTTTGTTTTCGCCGACAGTGTGCCCGCATACCTACCGCGATTACATACAATGAAAATAGTCAGCCGCGCCCCCCTTTTCGAGTCTGTTACGCGTTTGATGTCTCCCATCCAACTCTTCCTAGTCTGATTCCTCCGCAAATGAATGTAGGACCATTTGCTGCGTGAAAAAAACCTCACCCTGTCTGTTCCATATAGACTCCTCTCCCTTCACTGTCGTCAGTTTCATCCTTTTCACCCTGACACTTCTTTGATAGTTGGAAGACATCCTGCGGCACTGTGCTGGTCATTCTAGCTTGACCTACAGTTTTTTCATCGACAGTGAAATGCTTTATGATTTGGAAGAAATAAAAAGAATGGTACGTATGATGACAGAACTATCTAAGCTACGCAGAAATGATATCAGAGAACGAACGGGATTGAAGTTTATATTGAGCTCAAAAAGGAGAGCGATAAAGCTTCAATTATTATTGAATAAATCATGTTAGAACTTGATCAACCATCGATATCGTTTGAGTAATTCAAAGCGTATGACCCTAATATCCAATATCCCGATCAATACTGCCACGATTAAAGAGCGCTTGTGGGTGCAGCGATAGAAGGACGAAAGTTTCTCGAAAAAGTATAAAAAGGATGGGCGTCACGTAGATGCTGGCGCACCCGACTACCAACACGGCGTCTTTCGTGGTATACATAGAGAAAACTCCAAGGTAGGAGATACCTTCTCATCGTCCCCATGTTGTCCCTCCTCGAGGACTCGTTTGTACCTAATCGAGATCACGGCGAGAAGTCTGTCTCGATCCGGCTAATTCCGTCGCGATGATGCTGCTCACCTTCTTGGCCAAGTCTTTCTCTCCTCGTCTGGCCAAGTGTCCTGCTACGTGATCTCTGCCAAACAGATCCTAGAAGCACAGCCAGCCAGCCAGCCAGCAAGGCAGGCAGCATCTCCAGGGTCCTCGAGGAGGCTGACATCGACGTTCGAAGGAGACGCGGTGCGACGGGATCGCTTTGGACGCTGCCCAAAGCGTAACGAGGACCTTCTCGAGAACGTGAGACAGTCGGAGGTGGAAGAGAGTCTCCTGGCGTCGCGGCGCTTCCCTTCTTTCGCCACGCGAGCGATTCATCGTCCTTTGTGTGCGAACTGTCCGATAGTTCGAAGAGTCGTTTAAAACTGCGTGCCACGTTCTATCCCGACGGAAGTAATGGCGAGAGATGGGCGTGTCCGGGTGCGACGGACCAGTAGTATGAACTTAAATGCGTCTGACATCCGAAACCCTGGCGAATGTTGTCCCGACATCTTCAAGGGACACTTGGCTTGATTAGGGTATCGCGTTAATAGGATCGTGTCTGTTCATCGCATCCGGATTATGCCAGCTACCAGTAAATATTACCTCATCATCTTAACCCTTCTTCGACTCGATCTTTCATTCGATCTTCGATTCTAATTCCGCACAAGTATTTCTTTCAATATCTTATAACAAAAATCTGTAATCATCATTACTTCTATACCATTCCGGATTCCGTGTCAACTGGAGCAGATAACTTTGGGGGTCAGTATCCGAGTTTAACATTATTTGGAATGAAAATGCAGGAAGAAGGATGCTGAGCCCGGCTGAGTCTTGCCTCGAATAAAGTAGGGGTGGTTCTTTCTCGGTGTAATTCGGCGCAACGCGTAATGATGTTACGGTAGTTCAGCGACAGAGAGTTTATTCAAGGCGGCTGGGAGAGTACGTGGCAGCCGACGAAGGTGGGTATCTGCTCCGTCGGGCTCCTCCCGGTGTTTTATAAGCCTGATGAATGTGGATTAGACTTCTCGGCTGTCTCCCAAGCCTCCTACCTCCGCTCGGCTTCGCTTTCTTCCTTGCCGCCCTCTTTCTCCCGTCTCTCACCGCGCGAGCTTTCCTCTCCTTCTTTCTTCCTGGCACTCCTCGCATCTTCCTGCGCAGAGTGCAGCCGACTCAGGGCGTTTACTTCTTCTTGGTGGTGTGCCTCGGTGAGACAGGGAACTCCTACGAGATTATGCAGATCCGACATCGCCGCCGTCGCCGCCGCCGCCACCGTCGCCACCGCCGCCACCGCCGCCACCGCCGCCGCTTTCTTGCAGCCCTTTCCTTCCTCGGCGGCAGGCTAATTTTTGCGCTAACTAACCGAGCCATCCTTAAGGTAAATGTTGGCCCAAGCCACTTTCCCTCCGAAGTTACAACAATCGATCGCTGCTTTTACTCCGTGCACTTCGTCGAGTTTGCATCCCGGCTGGTTACCTCCAACTCTTTCTGTTTTTCGTCCTCCCTCCATTGGCTATTCCGAGCCCTTCGAACCTTCCACGTCTCACCGCTATTCTAATTATTATCAAATCCAGTTAGTTTGAATTTAGCAAGCGTGACTGTCAATTATTGATCCCATTGCATTCAGTTTCGGATTAATTAATGCTGTAGCGATCGCAATAATGCTGATAGTGCGACCAAATATAATTACAAGTAGTAAAGGAATCATTATTAGCGTAATGGAATTAGCCCACAGGTGCTTGTTATCGTAATAAATTGTCATGATAGTTAACTATCTCAAAGAGAGAGAGAGAGAGAGAGAGAGAAACATCCAAATTAGTACTACTCGAAGGCTCTTTAATAATTGGCGTGCTTTAACAATTATTCCAATTAGGAGGCTAATGTGGTGAAATAGGGTGAACAATATGGCGCAAGAGTATCTTCTAACCAGATGAAAAATTAAGTGGTCGAAAGGCGGCTAAGATGGACAGGAGCGGTTTAATCCAACTGAAACGTGCTGGAATTGCGGACAGCTGCAGTGCTCCCCGCGGTGCTCTTGCCGGCGTCCACCAAAGCGGAAAATCTTTCGCGAATCAGCCTCTCGCCCGGCGGTTCACATGCTAAATTAATATTGTACGCTCGGTTGTCCTTTAAGCCGCCAGCTTGTTGCCCTGCCTTTAATTAAATTCCTCGAAGACAACTGTGCGCCGCTCCTCCACGCTACGATATCATTCCACCTCGCATAACCACACCCGCATCCCACTTCTCTGCAGCCCTGCCTTCGATGGACCACTGAGCTGAGATAATCCTCACCCGACTTTCGAATTTTCTCTCTCTATCCTTGCCATGTATCGCTTTAATTGCTTTCACTGTTAATATCTCGATCCCAACGATTCCTTGTAAAATTATGTAAAATATAAACTGCAGTAATTTATCTATTAATAGATCTTTGTAAATATATATAACAATCTATAAATTCTTTCGACAAACGTCTTACATTTATAGGTAAAAACATTTCAATTTCAGAATAATATATTAAGATTTATATAGAAATATTTAACTGATCGTTATTAGACTGACAGGATGCTGTACCGTTTAGGTTCTAGACAAGTTAAACTTGGACGAGGTTGGGTCTAGGTTAGTCGTCTGTCAATCCCGAGTAGAGGCTCGGTCTTACAAGACTCCCCCACGTTATTACAGCAGGAGGCTGTCTAAGGAACGCTTAAGATTAAGTTGAACCCGATTAGATCGTCTATAGTGGTAGGCAGCGTGAACGGGTATAGGCGTCAGCACTTTGCGAGGGAATATTTGGTAATTCCTAGGGAGTTTCCCATGCTCGGTCAGGCTAGGAAGGCAAGGCAAGGCAAGACAAGGCAAGGCAAGGCAAGGCAAGGCAAGGCAAGGTAAGGGAGGCTTCTCCGGAGTCCCGGCTGCCGAAACAAGGAGAGACAGCCTGGAAAGGAGGGACGTGAGCAGAGAGCGAGAGATATGGTGGTGGGAGTGAGGGTGTGCACGGTGGGTCCAGCGAGCAGGAATGATGTAATTACGTAGTTAGCGGGACCTCACGTAACGGCTTGACATCTGTCTTCCAGCTCTGGAGAGCCCGTTTCCAAGCGGGCGGTGGCATCTGCCGGTGTCGCCCACTTCGCGTTTCAAGGAGCATTTTTCATCCGACCGGATACCTAGGTTCCTCGTTATTTTCTCGAGAGATTAGGAGCCGGTGTACCATGGAAGCAGCGCATGCGACTCACTCAAACCTACCTCATTCACCCACCCGCTTCTCCTCTCATCACAGATAATTACCCCCATCACGTTTCCCACTACTTTTCTCTAAACAGAAGTTAAAGTCTGCTTCAATGATTATGGTACTTCAAATCCATTGTTGCGAGAATAGCAAGCAATTCTATTATCGACTTTGTTATAATAACGCTGGGAAATACATAGGTTGATAATTTTTCAGAATACTCAATACCTTTTGACGCGCAAGCCTTAAATTTGCAAATCCCCCCTACGGCGGGAATTACAGACACACAAAGGGGGCAATATCAACGGGGGATTATACTTGCAATTTTACATTGAATTTAAATGAAAATTATTCTCTGACACAAGGTACGAGGAGGTACGTCAGAGAAACCCACTAGAAGCTCCGCCTGGAAATGCAATAATTTAATGGAGGAATGTTCTCACATTTTCTCCGAGCGACCTTTAATTAGGACAGAGCTAAAGTTCCGTGAAATAAAATTGCTCGAGTTTCCTTTGTCCGTGCACATTTATCGGGGATGCGAATACATACGTGGCTGAGAGACATACGCAAAGCCGTATGCAATATTGTAATTTGTAATTCGATATTAATCCAGGGAGAAGAGCGCGTGGGCGCGGTATCGCATAATTTTCGGTCGGCGGAATGCCTGGGAAGCATCTGCGGGATGCACCAAAGTGAGACGTGCAATGTTTACAGGGCAAATAGCGCGGGTCGGGCTTTAAAAACTGTCGGACCAGGAAGGAGAGAGCCGCCAGCCCGTTCTCTGGAGCGCCGGCTAATTACCCGCAAACACGATGCCAGCCGGATTTCCACTTGCTTTTATTATCGCGCGCTTATATAGGCTGGCAAATATTTATCCCCGACACTGATATCACGTATTTAACGTCACACCCTGCCTCGCTCTCCTGGGTCCAAACAGATCCCGGCTCCCAAGCATTTTTAGACAGCGCTATCGTGTTTCCCAACTGCCCGATAATATCTCTTTTTACACAGCCAATCTTTCCGCAAGTCTATAAGAAAAGCTTCCCTAAGATGGGTGGCTTATTTAATTAAGCGTTTCCTTTCATTAAAGATGAACATTGAACCAGCACATTAATATTTCTTTAGTGGGTAGAATATCACAAGTACCAAGTAACTATCACTGTGACTAAAGAGTAAAAATTTGTTTATAGTGAGCACTTTTTTAATTAGAACACTATAAACTGCAATTATGTGAACTGCAGTTACTAGATGTATTTAATGTAATTGTTATATGAAAGTAGTTTAGATATCAGATATCGGAGATAATATATGCCATTCCAGTTCAAGTCACATAAAATTGTTATTTTTGTATGAGATTCAACACGCGAGACTTCTTGTTGAGACAATTAAAGTAATCGGCTGATCGAACAATCAACAATTAAGTACGATTACTTGGCAGTGAGTCATGCATAGATGCATGAAGCTACTAAGTGCTGGTGGCCTAATCATTAGCATAATGATTAGCATAATTAATGCCGCTTGAGGGTTGGGGGTGGGCTCACTGTGCCGCGTTATCGTCAATAATTAATGCTGACTTATCTCTGGTACAGTGATAATATAGGACGCATTACCTGTGTTGCCTTAGGAGCACTAATGAGTCAGGATCCCGCAAGGATTCGAATTCCTTTGCTCTTTGGGACTGTTTCATTAGCATTAGGGCCACTCGGAATACGTTAACTACTCCTTTTACAGGTTCCCTTTACTGCTTCCTTGATCATTGATGATTTACTTGCTGTCTAAGTAATTGTCAAGAACACAAAATCGATATAACCGAAACCAGAGTAAAACCAACAGGATATTTCTTATTCTAAAAATCTACTCTCAGCAGGAAAAATCAAGATGCTACTTTCTAATAGAATACATTAATCAACTTTCGTATTAGAGAAAACAATACTTTTCGCATTCTCGCAGGAAAGTAAAATTTATTCTAGTGAAATGCTGCACCACATTTCCAAATGTTTCGGTACAATTTTCCGTTCGGATGGGGAATTTGTGCATTCGCGAAAATTGCGCTCTTCCTTGGCTTTATTGCAGTATGAATTTAGCCGCGAAGCAGCTGGCCTGGCACGCGTGGCAATAAAAAAGAAGAGAGAGGGAGAGAGAGAAAGAGCGAGAGTGGGTTGCATTTGCGACGGAAAAATAATGTGCACCTGATAAGGCGCAGGGGGGGCAGACAGATTCATGGAACCGCGTCGCAACTTTTGCCCCGCCGTCCTGTTATTTCAACGTTAATGCAAAAGTTTTTGAATTCCGCGGCATCATTCGCGGATTGCGAGTGTACTTTCATCGTAACTTCCGCTCTGGATTGCGAACTTCCACTTGTGTTGTGTACTTTGCGCGGCCACGAGTTCATGCAAATTGGACAAATTCTCCCCCGCGGGCTCCATCCTCAAAGATACGCGAGCCCAGTTCCCTGGCTGCCTCTTTTTTCTCCAGGATTCGAGCGAGTTACCGCAACCCTATTCCACCCTGGATCTTCGTTATTTCATACTCTTCTTTCTTCTATTCCGACCCCCCAATTCGATATCACATTACTCACCGAGAATACACTAATTAAATTATCTAATTAATTATTAAAGTAGAAGTGTAAGTTGACACGATTTTATTGTTCAATGCATTCGAGTGATTGTTAACTTAAAACGATTGAATTATTAAAATTTTCCTAAATATATACTGTCATCTAATTAACATTACTATTAAAGTCATATTCATACACTGAATAGTTTCATTGAAATAGGAGAAAGTTTGCAGCGTGTACGCTAACAATTGCTAGTTTAGTTGGACTTGGTTCTCGAATAGGATGCGATAGGAGGAGTGGTATCAGGCTAACAAGATGATATAGTGTTTGAGAGAAATCAGAGCGACAGGTGTGTCAGTTGAGTTGGAGGATGTCGGGTCGGTGAAACAGAGAGACGGGGGCTACCTCCGATATCAAAAGCGGGGTGTAGGTGAGTCACGGCGTCTCGCAGTAATTAGGCAGGCTAATCACCGGCGAGCAGGTTATCTTAATGGGCGCCGTTATGCCCTGACATCGCAACTACCGGCTGCTTTAATTGCCCCGATAGGTTCGTGAGAAGCGGACCTGCCAGCTCGGAGAATATCAGCCAGTGTCGATGGCTACTGCACAATTGTGCCTCAGACCGTACAGACCCCTTTGGCTTGGTATCAGCTTCGAAAGTGTCCCTCTGTCGCCATCCGGATTTGCCTTTAGGATTTAGCTCGTCGTCAACCCTTCCCCCACCCGAGCAACCATTCCCGTATCCTTCCTCCATCCGCAATCTGTATGGATTGTTCTCCTATTCGGACTAAGCACTTTGATATATTCTCCTATGTCGTCTAAGAATGAAAAGAACTCGAAAGGACTTTGTCTTTGTCTTGTGCGATCACCTCAAAAGGATTTCTAAATAGAATAGAATTAACTCGAAAATCGTATTCATGAATTTGAAATCAGTGAAGTATAGTGGCTTTGTAGTATGGACTATTTACCGATTTTACTCATGACGAACGAGGATTGGTTCGCAGATATTTCTCAACTGTACTTGAACAGCCTCAATTAGAGAATCTCGAAACAGCGCGTTTTAACTCTGAAGCACTCGCGATTCGGTTATTTCGATCCCCAGGGGGGTGGAAGGGAAGCACACTTGCGCATTTAGGTAAATCGGTGCACTCACTGCCGCGGCGTGCAATCCGGCTTTCAAGCGCATCCATTTTATTCTCCCGCGAGGAACACAAGTACACACAACTCATAAGCAGGCAATTGAATGGGTCCAACTTCCTTCCTAAAGGAGTGCACACGTACTCTGGCGCGGCATTAGCCACGAGCGAGCAAATAAATCAGAGAGCGGTAGCGAGCGGGCACGTAAATACAGCTCGATGAAAAAGCAATCCTGTGTTTGGAGATGTTTTTGAGAGATCGGGCGAGAGCTTGTTTGGCCGAGAAACGTTTTCCTGCCAGGTTTCGTTGGCGTCCTAACTTAATCTAGACGGGGGCAGCACTTGCCGACCGCGTCATTCGATCCTGGTTGGATTCTACAGGACATTAAGACGTATCCTTCGACACGTAAAAAGCCGGAGAGTGACGTCTAGCTCGAGCTCGGTGTACACGTAAACGCAATTAACTCGGAACTCCGAGGAAACCAGGTCAAACGTAACGTGCGAGCGAGCGGACGAGTCCGTGCGCGCGCGCGCGCGTTCTGTACCAAGCGAAACGAACTTCCGGGAGGAGATGGGACGTTAGATGTTACGGGATTGTTTACACAGCCAGCTAACATTGATGTTGCCGAGCTGAGGAGGCTGGTTGCTTCCCTTACTTTTGGGACACGCTCCGCCAACACATCCTCCGGCTGCTCCGCTCAAAAGCGTAAATTGGGGGAAAAGCGGCGTAGTCAGCCCTCTTGTTGTACTTTCGCCCGATGACTCTGTCTTTCTTGTTTCTGGCTGACCTTCTACACACAGTCCTCGGGACGTGTGCACTTCCATCGAGACTTGGCATCACTTTTGCCCACCACACTTTATTAAGCAAGGACACTCTCGCTTTGGTATCGCACTTGGCACGAGAAAAGATATCACAGTAAACGTTATTTTATCCCCTTTCGTGAAACAAATGCTTGATTTTACAGAAACACCAGCTCAGGTAATTTGTTTATCTCTGAGTTAGAATAACAATTCGTGTATGCAATCGTGTACTGATGCAATCGCTTAAGGATCAGGGTGAAATACAGAACGGTGAAATAGAGGAAGGAATTCATGGTGGGATTTCTGTTCCCGCTTAACCGTGATTTATTCTGTCTGCGATTGCGTTTTTTGTGAATTAAATTTCAACGAGCGATCCGATTTGCATCGCTGAGCTAAACGATTCCGTTGATTCCTGGATACTGAGACAGTGAGATGAAAGAGGAGGGGTGGGTGTTCGTTTCCATCGACTGCAATCACAATTTAATAGAGTACAATTGACAATGTCGATTATAATGTCGGAGATGTTTTAATTTTATTAATGCTTTATTTACGCGATTAACAAAGTCATTTGAGATAAATAAAACCTCTCTTCTCTTCTATTTGTGAGAATATGAAAATTGTTTTCGATTGTATGAAATAATTAGTTTACTTAATTTCTAAAAGCTCTTCAGAATAATACAAAAGCGTAATCTTACAAGAAATTAGCCGAGGATGCCGGTTTAGTTTTTGAAAATACTGCTAGAAAATGGCAAAAGTACCATGAAATATAATGCTGACTAAAATGTGTTGGAGCAAAATAAAAGGGGTAGATCGATCGAGCACGTTTCAAAAGAGAGCCATACCAAAAATTGGAAAATTTCGCTTGGCCCGTTTGCTCATCCAAGAGAGACTTTCACATACTCGCTGCCATATCAACCCTTATTTTTCCCTCCAATTTCCTCTTTTTATTTTTTCCTCCCATTGCCGCTTTTATTTTTCGAGCAACGTTTACGTTCGCTTGTATACTTTATGATTCCATATTTCGTTCATCGTTCCCTCATAATTCTCGGGGAAATTCGGCTTTTATTCGGCGCGTCCTTGGCAACGGAGGAAGTCACTGGTGTGCGCGGCCGGCTTGCTTTATGAATGTTATACGAGACACGCAATATCGCGCTCCCCTGATGAGACACAGAGGTGTGAATTCTTCTTTATTGTTTGCCGCTCGTGATTTCGTGGCTGCGCTTGTGTCTCTCCGGGCCGAGCATCGAGCGACGAACAGATTCAACCAGCTTCCCAACGCGAACGCGCGCAGCGATATTAATAACAAGTTTAATCACTCCATCGCTCCATGCAATTTGCTCCTTCAAGCCGAGCTGATTTATACCAGTAGCACTATGCGTTAATTAGACCCGGCCCCAGAAGCCGATTAATAATTTATATCACACAACCGGGAGATTCTTATAAATAGTACTATTATTAAAAGCAGATGCTGGAAGAAAAGAATATTCATTTCCGTACTTCTAGCAGGATGAAATAACATAAAATAAATAGGTCCTATTAATTATAGTCTGCTCTAGTTAAAATCCTTTTTAAGATCGATTCCACTGTCATTGATCAAGACACTCGTATCAAAGGACTAACACAGCACAAGCTCTTCAACCATAATTTCATTTTCCACCAATATCTACGAAATCACAACGAACAAACCTGCAAGTTAAAAATCCTTTTAAGCTAACAAGCTTCAAAGTAATGACACTTGAGGATTTGCACTCTGTACATGATGCTGAATTGAATCCTCTTGCTGAGAGGTAAAGTATGCCGACAAAGAGTTCCCTTTGCATAATCAGCCGCGGTCCACTTATCGGGATTTAATCCTTGAGGCTACGGCCGCATTATTTATCCGGTGGCAAGGGCCAAATTGCATCAGTGGGTGCAATTTCCGAATGGACTGTAGCCGCATTGACCGTGGGACTTTTCAGCTTGGGGCGCGCCGAGTCGCTTTCAATTAAGCGATTCGTCTGCGAGAAGCGGTGAGAGTGGCCAAGAGAGAGAGAGAGAGAGAGAGAGAGAGAGAAAGAGGGTTGTGGGGGTGGCAGAAGAAGGGAGAGTCCAGTCCAATTCTCATTTCAGCTAATTACTGCGAGTGCGGCGTACAAATCCGCGAAATTTACCCTCTCCCTTGGGCGGGCCTCGATATCTCCCTCTCGATCTTTCTCCCCCCGTCTCTCTCTCTCTCTCTCTCTCTTTCTCTCTCCTCGCTCTCTTTCTCTCTCCCGGTCTCCCGCAGTGAGGCCGAGGGCTTTCGGTGAGCTCGTGAAAGACAAACAGTCCCCGGCAATGCGACTCTGATGAAGTTTTCCTTTCATTCTCGAAGTCCAACTTCCAGATACTTCCCTTTACTCACTATTACTTCCGCCTCGGGCTCTGATTGCCTCCCTCTCGCCCGCCGCTTTCTCTTTCGATCGTTCATGGTGAGAAACGGACTTGGCTGTTATCAGTTTCGAATTACACATTTTATCACTTGCCATTCGATCTTCTGCATCGCTTTTCCTTTCAAGGTATCCTGAAGGAATTGCTGTATGTGGTTTCTGTTGCTTTAGAAAAATATTCAAAGTCTTAATTAGAATTCTATTGTTTTTTTACGAAAGCGAAAATATGCCTAGGAATCAATGTGTATTATGAAATGATAAGAAAAGTGCAATTGCAATACTAATGGCTGCACCAGATTATTATTCTGATAAATCAATTCATCACATTTTAGTACTTTCACGTATTACGTACGAGTGAGAGTCGATCCAATTCGATTATGACTGGCGCTGACGTACTTATTAATCCGACTGGAAGGAGAGCAATCCCGAAAACACTACATATTACTGGGGATGCTGGCCGTGGTTTTAATTCGATCCATTAAATCAATTTCCAGCCTACGCATTCTCGAGTGCTGGGAGAGTAAAATCAAGGAGGAAAGTTGGCTCGTAAAACTAGGATAGAGGGGAGAGAGAGAGAGAGAGAGAGAGAGGTTTGTGAGTGTGGTGGGAATGAAGGTAGAGAAGACTGAAGGATAAGGTAGAAGAGGGATTGAGGAAAATCTTCTTTTTCCTCCGGGCAGTTCTTTCGAGTTATCCTGATCCAAGCCTCCTCCTTCCTTCCTCCTTCCTCCCTCCACCGCCGCCGCACTTCCGCCGAGCTATTTTAATGGCTGAAATAATGATTGAACATTACGGTAACGGTATTTAACTTCTGCCGGTGAACGGGCGCGCCGGCCGTGAGAGAGCGGGCTGTTAGAGATGAGAAAAGTTGAAATGGGAAATGGAATTGGATGCATAACCGACGGACTGGTCTCCTCCGGACCTCCCGGCCACCTCAACCGCCCACGCACCGTCGCTTTCCCTCGCTTTCCACCCAGCCTCCCTCATCTTTCTCTTCCTCTTCTTCTCTTTGTACTTCCCTCTCTCTATCCTTCTTTCTCCCCTGACCGCCCGCCCGCCCTGGCTTTCCTCCGCCCTCGCGTCCAGTTTGATTAGGGTAATGACACACCTGCATCTCCAGCTCCGAGAGAGAAAGAGAGTGAGAGAGAGAAAGGAGGCCTGATAGAGGAGAAGAATTGGATTTTGGAAGCTGTCACGAAGAGACTGAGTAATGAAACTGGAATATGAATGTTTGAAGTTTCAACTTAATAGTGATTCCTTCGGATATAGCTGTTTCAATACGTGTCGAAGTATGTGTTCGTTGTGAACATATTCAAATTCGTACTGTTAACTTTTTATGAAGGTTGTTGGTTGAAGTATTGATATATTATAAAATGAATAACAGATGAAAAGAGTTAAGGTATGATTGGTTACAAAGGATAAGGTCATAAAGGAGTTCCAAAAGAGCGACGTCCTGCTTAGTCAAATAATTCACCTAGTTTATGAAATCAATTCGACCCAATTAATTCAGTCGAATGTAACCGAACGAAACTGACGTTATAAAATCGACAATGTTACCGGAGTTCTTTCTCTCTCTCTCTCTCCCTCTCTCTCTCTCTCGACCCAGTTCTCCTTTGAGCAGGGCTACTTTCTCCGGTGTCGAATGTACAGAGGAGCGCAAATAAGGAGAGGTCAACTCCCGGCAAGCTTTGATTTGCCGCGGAATTATTAATTGGAAGCAACCCCAGTTAATTTGCCGATATCTCCTTCCGCTCTTCCTCGCCTTTTTCTCTGTCCCGTTCATTCCCCGAGCGGGGCGCGCCAGCTTCGGCGAAACTTTTCTCGATAGGACCCACTGAACAGTTTACACTCTGCCAGCAGTACTGTTGCACTTAACGAAGGTTAATTGAAAGTACAGGAACTTCCCTTCGCCCTCTTCTTTGAGCGAGATATTCTGTATTCTTGGCATCATAACTTTCTCCAAGAGAAACTTTGTGTAATACAAGTTTATACTGTTTACGCTGGACTTACGCATAATCGAAATCAAACGACTGCCGATAAGCTACAACATTCGATTTTCTCAGATTATACAAGTTAATAAACATATATTGTCAGATATACAAGTGAATTGACGTGTATTTGAAGCTATCTTCGAGATAGGCAGAAGGGCTGAGTTCGTGCAGGTGATTTATTATCATGCTGACAAGGATGAATATATTACACCAAAAAGATTAATTGGAATTAGTGATCGTATGAACAAATGGTGCGGCAATCGCATTGAAACTCGTCTAATAATTACAAATTTGTACAAATATGGATTGAATAATAGACAGCGAAATACACTGAATGATATTAGTCTAGTTTTTTTAGGGATTTTGCTTTGATACTCAGCGTGGAACAATCACTTCTGTTTTATTGGAATACGGCAAGTATTAATGCAATGTTAATTAGGGCTAAAGATATTATGGCGTGCGTGCTCCTTCATTATGGGAGTTTCCTATTCTACCGTGGCGTTAACGATGCAATCCCAATGACCAATGATTCCTAGCGCGCGCACGCAGTAATTAGCCGGATATTTCACGGTTCGTTTGGCTAAACAGATGATAAAGAGCGACAGTTAAATTACAGATTTGCAATATAACTGAGCCCAGCCAGTTTGTTAATTGCTGCCGTTCGTTCTGATTTTACGCAATTGATGCTTTTAATTCCTGTTAAAGCTGTTATGCTACTGCCGCACCGATATTATATTGGCTGTTATGCCCTTTTATTTAGAAACCACTCGCTGAATCAGCCTTTCATTCTGAACAATCGCTTCCCATTTAAACACTTATTTTAACCATTCTTCTACAAAAGTTACTGAAAAAATCCAATTTTTTATTGCTGTAATTTAATTGTCACTGTGTATAAAGTATAAAGTAAGTCGATTTGTTATTTTTAGAAGATGAGAAACTCTGTTGTTTTCAGCGAGAAAGAAAGATAAATTTGCAGATGTGTTGAGATCGATTAAATATTAGGAAGCATTAAGAGCAACGGGGTGAAAGCGAAGACAGTGAAGGGAACAGAGTCTCCTGGAATTCCCATTGAAGCAATCACTTGGGCCGTACAATACACTATCACGTAATTGTACGGGATGCTTCCGGGGTGACCATTGGCACTTCAGCGCACGGTTGCATTTGCATTAATGAAGCGTGAAATGAATGCTCGGCGTGCAGCCGAACTCCGAACATTTTCAAGAACTATCTCCATTTGCAGTTGCGGTTGGTGCCCACTCCAAACCTCACACACACACTCTCTCTCTCTCAATTACCTCTCGATTACAACTGGTTTACCTTACTAATCAATGGACTTTATTTAATGATATGAAAAACTCGTACAATTTTAACTTCTCCAATTGAACTCTTATTTACTTCACACCTCTAATCACCAATAAAATCTAAAATACGGAGAATCCGCAAGAACGACTTTATTGCAGACAAATTACTTTCAAATAATATGAAATTTATAATAAAAATAAGAAGTGGATTAAATACCATTTGGTATGATAAAAACAATATAATTTCTCGCGCATACAATTAACCCAATATTAACAGGTGGCAATTATTTAATTAGGGGGTGCACAAGATGTATTCAGTAGGTTTGCGTTGTTCGCTTTATGGAGGACGAGTAGCAAAGAGAATGGGGGTTGTGCGGAGACAGTGGTGGTGGTTGGTGGCGTGTTAAGAGACGAGCAGCAGCAGCAGCTTCCCCGTAAAACAAAAGCTTGGAATAGAAAGTGATAGTGGGTGTGTGTGGATGTGTGCGAAGGAGGCCGCGGTTCGCCACCTTGTCAATTTCCCCGTAAACCAATTGCGCCGTGTGAATAACAATTAGGTTGGCATAAAAGCAGGCAGCCGGTTCTCGTACGGGCGGCCAAGAGCGAGCAGAGAGAGAGCGAGAGAGAGAGAGGAGGAGAGAAAGAGCTTCTCTCGCAGCAATTAATTACTCGAGAATTTAACGGGGAGAATTCCTTTTCACGGGAGGCTTTTACCCGGAACACTGGAGCTGACCTGAGCAACAAAGGCTGGCCGACGTCGAGCGCGAAAAACAGGATAGAATTTCTGCCGTGCGATGCGAACCCATCCTCCACGACCCGTTCTCGCCTCCCCACTTCTCCCTCGGGCTTGACTCGCCTCGCCTCACCTCGCACTCGCCTCGCCTCGCTTTTCCCGCTCCCTGAAAGGTCCTTGAATGGCCAGCGGAAATTAATAAATCGAACATACCGTCCGGATTCTCTCCCTTTCCGAGCAATCCGGATTTTAATCTGATGGTGGCTGAAGCCAGTAACATGATGTCCGACTTGTTAACGCTTATCCCTTTGACTTCCTCACTTGTAGTTCTTTCGAAAGAACCTCCGAACAATGAAATTTCAATTAAGTTTAATTAAAGTTACGCGATATCCACTGACTGCGGATGCTTCTAGAAATGTTCTGTTCCCAGAGCTTGGCGAAGCTCGTTTCATACTACAATCGAGAAACATACATTTCTAGAATTTATTGAGAGTAGATGACTTTCGATTCAAAAAGTCTTCATTTTTCATGCTTTGAAAAGAGTGAGGTTGCAATTGTTAACCAGGTCAAGTGTTAGAATGAAATTGAATTATTTAGCAATCGTCGAAATACTACATTTTATATAATATATCTGCAAATGAAATGAGCATCCTTTACACTTTTAATTAGTTGATATTCAGGTTGAATTCAGCGAGTGACTATTTTCGATTTGGTGGGCGGGTTTATGCAGGGTTTGAGTAAGATAACGATTTGTGCGGCTAAACGCTGCTAGGAGGAATTGCGATCGGTGGATGGCTCGAAGCCAAAACCTCTTTTTCCTTGTCGTTCGGCTAAAGAATGCCCGTTCGCGGCCGAGGGCTCCGCGCCACGCATAAACTTTCCTTTACTTGTACATCCGTTCCCGTTGAAAGCAATGCTCTTGCATTTCTTTCCTTGAAACACAACTTTGTCCCGAGCTCTCTGACTTAATGCCCCGCTACTCCGCCATCTTGACCATCGCATTTTTCTAGGTTAAGTGGAGTGACCACAAATTATAGCTACTTTTATTAGTCAGAGTAACAGTACTCCAAATAAGAGTTAATCAAGTAAGTAGTACTTCATCAAGTATTTAACTAAGCATGGAAAGCAACCAGTATATATGTTCATTTATTGATAACTCTAATTTTGAAGGACGGAACGAAATAATTTTATGGTAACATTTCTTCAATGCTAGGGAGAAAAGAATCTCTACGAAGAATAAAAGTTTTATTTGCGAGTGAATGTAGAATGCCTGCGAGTGTTCAAAATTATGCAGGGTTCGTTTAATGAAATGTGAACTAGTCAAAACAGGGCGATGATATCCTTAAAAATGACAAAAGATTTCTTCGGGAGCACCTGCTCTCCTTGTCATCTCGTCTCCAGAAAGAGCTGTTTCCGTATTCGATCAAAAATTTAACCAGCCGAGATCGTAAAATCCGAATTTACGCCGGTGCCGGAAGCAAGGCGCTACCAGAACTCGGTTGATTTAACGCGCCAACTTTTTGTTAGCCATTGCTATCGCTGGGGAGAAAGTTTCCTTCTCGAAAATCTATGTCGCACTGTGCCCCTCAGCCAGGCACAGTTTCAACTCCACTTAGTCGGTTCCGCGCCAGTATTTCAGTGCCGGAGAGTAAAGTGATCCCAAAAGAAAGCTCGCCGCCCGTGAATCGTGCCCGGCAATTTTTCCCGCCTACCCTCCGGCGCGAATACTAAACTCACTTAAAGAATTGGAGAGATACCGTTTTTCTCAACGAGACGCGTCCCGAGATCCTTGGAGACTTGAGAAGAGTATCGATCCTTGCCGAAATGGGTTGGCCCTCGAATAAGAAGGTGATTAGCTCTCCGACATCGCTGGAACAAAGGAGTTCCAAGGGAAGCAAGGAAATCAGAGATCGACAAGTGGAAAAACTGGTCGCTGACAAGGATGCGCAAGAGAGAGAGGAGGAGATGAGAGGAGAGGAGGATGATAAAGGCAGCACGAAATGAGACGCGAGAAGGCGAGTGATGGAGGACCAAGATGGAAGGACAAGCATGGCAGCTTTGTCTTCGATGAACGGTAACTGGGGAAACGGTAACGTCCGACGGACAACAATGGCTTATTGTGTGAAGCTACGAACGGGATAGCGTCGCACGGTGATACACAAGCAAACCCAGGACGAATCACTGTTCCGGAAACCATTCACCAATGTTCCAAAGACGAAACTGGACTTTTCATGGCAGTGGTCCTAATTAGAATGCGGTGTAGCCAACATTCGATCGTCACTCCGTCTCCCACACTTGGAAACAATGCTCGTGGCTCCTGCGAAATCACACTTTTTACGCCAGGAAATATTCGTTTGAAGGAAGGACCGAATCTCCCTTCAGTTTTTTTCTTTTGTACCAAGATCCACCGATATAGCTTTCCAGTCCCAATTACAAGTAGAGCATTAATCCTACCTTACAATATTTCATGCTTACAATATAACCTGAAATTGCATAAATTAATATAACAACTTGTTCAGATGCTAATTTATTTCTATATTAATTGTTAATTTGCACATTTAAGCTAAAAACCGTGTCAATATTAGGATTTTCCAATTGCATTTCTCACTATGTAGCTCGACTTAAATTGGGAAAGAAATTCTGGGGAGAATTTGGCGGCCATGACTGAAAAGGCATGTTGCCAAAAGGGCGCTGGTTCTTCCCGAGACACAGGAGCCCTAATTACTATGCTACATGGTTAATCTTCGAGACCTAGAACGCTCGTGAAGCGGAAACAATGCTCAATTCAAACGTCCCCGATTCTCGAGGGATTGACAGCGTTGTACGTGCACGGTGTCCCCGATGCATCCCCCAGCATCCCTCTTTGCTATCTCCTCGAGTGTCTCAGACATTTGTCTACATTACGGAGCGCCACTACCGACACACTCACTTATCATAAGGATCTACTGCTAATAAAGTCGCTGCTACCACCGACAGCGACGAATGACAGAAAGGCAATACAAAACTCGGTGGAACAATCGCACCGACTGCAGCTCGTGCTTACAATTAAAGCAGACAGCTTCGTTTTTCATTTCTATTCTTTTTAATGGTAACAATTGAAAGACACAAATGTTCGCCTAAGAGTAAATAAAATCATTCAAAGAAATTTCTAAGATTTTATTATTCATCCTTGAACAAAGGGTGTAAAATTAATGTTTAATATAATAGTAGACAGAATCGTGTCATAACAATTCACCTTTCTTCGTATAAAAAGTTAATAAAAAGTAGCTCGTAGATTCTCGACACGCAGCACCTTTCGCAGCGCACTTTAACATCCGGGCTGTTGAAGAGGATCGAGAATACGAGCTTTCAATCGGAAGCTGGACCATATAACAGGGACGACATACGTCGTCATCGAGGACCCTCTCTCGGCCATAAAGCACTGATTTTATTCATACGAGCGTTGTCCCGCTTACGTGGCCGAAGGCTTTATGTCCTGTTTACACGACTCACGATGACCCAAGGATGACGCAGTGATTCGGAATGCGTAGCCCGTAATTCTGTGACGCTACGCGTATTCCATTCAGGTTCTCCCCGGCAAGCGTAATATGTGACGAAGGGCTCGATCGGAACCGGGGCTTGTGTGCTTTCGCCGCAATCACGCGCGGAATCCAGAATCGATCTGGCATTATTGAAGATTGATGTTGTTTTTATATGAAGAGCGCCTCGGCTATTGATACAATATTCATAAAGGACGGTAATGATAAATCGCGCGAATTCCGCGTATCACCCAGCTTTTATCAGCATGCAGCACGCTTTCATGGAATCGTCACATTCTACTTAATGCTTCGCGGCGTACAAGGTGCCACCGAAATATGATGCGATACTCTGCTCAATTGCACCTTTCCCTTGCTATCTCAATCGATTTGTTCACATCTTTATTTAAGTATCTTATAAGAATAAGTATAAATTAGCAGCGAAGAGCGAACGTTATTGAAGCACGTTTATTAAAGAAGTTTATATTGTGGGTCAGTAAATGAAATGGTGATTTAGATTTTTGTGTCAGCCGATATGATTTCATCAGTGATTGCGCGATGGCTACGTTCATTTTGACGCGCGCCTGGTTGAGCAGTTATTTATCAGGATGCGCGTAAGTGCAACCGGCAACGTCCCAGCATGAATTGATCGCAGACAAATGGCCGGCGATTGCGAGTATGCGTCAGCCGTATATACCCATAACGCTTTCTTTATGCGCTGCTTTAACACGCCGTGAAATACGCCCTGCCCGACTACTTGAAACGCGATGAAAGGAAACTCACTCGTAAGAATGATGCGCGACCCCACCCACTAGTTTTATGGAGAGTTGAGTACTCCCAGACAATGCTTCGCAGGATCCTCCTGAGATGCCACGCTGATATCACGCTCTTTTTAGTCTCTTCATTTCCTGAGCAGAACACATTCATGGTCCTGTCACTCGAAAATAGAGCAAGCATTTATTTCTGTTCGTACACTTTATGCTCTTCTGTTACATTCATTGTTTCAATTGTTGTATACAGTCAGTATTAATTATTTTCATTCGCTTTAACATATACAATATTTCTCACCGATTTATTTCCATAGGGAAATTTTCCGAATTTTGTCTTACAGCAGTATAATCATTATTTCAAGATAATTGATAGTCTTTAAAGTTATTAATGCACTTTTGATTTTTGAAGTACATACGTACAAAGAGAAAGTCGAATCCTCAACATCCGGAAAGACTCGTCTTTAATGGCTATGGATCCAGAGGTATGAACTTCCCCTTTAAAGGGCTCCACGATAATCGCGACCCAGCTTGCATACGCGCACTTCCTCCACCTCCCTCCAAGTCTCCTTCTATTTATCTTATTTTTTGCCGAGTGCCGAGTGCCGTCCAGCTCGAAACGACTCCAGGAGCGAGTGAGTAATTATTCAAACAAGTAAAGAGTCAGGAGAAACCCTAGCAGTACTTCTACCACTCTTAGCAACACTATGGCGACCCTTCTAGTCATTTCTCCTTTTCATGGTACGACAATGATGCTGAACTTAGTGGCGGGAAAGAGTCCTTGGCTAGCAGGACTTCCGGGATTCGTGGATCCGCGCGCCACCTATACACACAACACGGAGAAAGAGAGAGAGAGTGGCGGGGGTGATGATGGTGGTGGGAGGCGCACACGTGATAAAGTTGGAGGAAGTAAGTTAGAGTTATACCGGCTAACCTCACGAATGAAGAGTTATGTCGAGGCCAGCAGCACTGCCAGCAGACTCTCCTAGCTCGGGAACACTCGTTGCCGGGCTGCTGCGACTTACCAACTGGCTCAGCGGGGATTAAAACACCGCCAACATGGGCATGCCTCCTTCCTTTAGCTGAAACCCAGGCACAACCCTATTACCAACAAGGCCCGGGCTACCTCTCCGCTTCTCCCTCTGGCACACACTCGCCACCCTGATAATAACGCATTGGCTAATTTCCCGAAAGCCCCCACGTGTCTCGGTGGGTGCATGCCTCCCCGAGCATGCTAATGACTACTGCGCCGGCATCCTCCGGTGGATTGTTGCTATCCGCTATACTTCTTCTAGAGAGAGATAGATTGTAAGGATATATTATTTAGGGTCTAATTCAGGGAATTAGCGAGCGAGAATCGTATTCGTTGTTGGATATAAAACGACGGTAATGAATTAGGTTTGGAAAATATCCTAGTCGAGATCGGTGATACTATCGAGAGTTCTTTCAGCCTGTAAATCTAGTTGTCGTTCTTTTACTTGGGATGCGAGTATCGCAGTTAAAGCATCGATGCCGTATATCCTGAGCCGCGAATGTAAATCGCTAGAGCCGTTTACGGAATTTACGTTCAAGTAGCGCTGAGTACGCGTATGTCGAGGAAAATTCGCGCGAATGCGGCCTCGAAGGTACGCGTAATATTTTCGAAACGTGACAAGATACACACGGCGATGGAATTAAAGAGAGAAATTCTTGAAACGTTTGCGTCTGGCGTTCGATGAAATATAGGTGGGGTGTGTGTACTCCACAAATTGCAGCTTGCCTTACTGAATGACGGCTTATAAATTCAAACGGGCTGCTTTAATATTTCGAGTAATCTTTTAATCTTACTCGTTCATGTTAAGGATTAGTGGAGCGGTGATTAAAGCGACGGGAAGTCCTGTGACGATATCAAGGGGCAAATATGGAGCGCAATCTTGCCGGATGCGGAAGTTCGGGTTAAGTCCGGCGCGTGCTGCTAACTATTATTACCAGCAGTGGCATACGTCCGATGAAATTCCGGCAGCGCAATGCAACTGGATAGCCACTGGCCAAAGTTGGATAGCACCCCGGCCAGGAATAAGGCGAACTGACCCTGCGCAAATCCCGGATTAAGATTTGATGCTATTGGCTCACCGAGTAATTTGAACACATGGCCCCGCGCGTTTACATATGCTGCGACTAATCCTGCCGAGATTTTCATTCGATTATCCACCGGCTACACCGCCACCTGGAACGATAGTTCACATTAATTGCGAAAATATTGCGCCACCTGCATGGGTTATAACATCATTTTCTCTTGGGATTTAACACTAACTTCGAGCAGAGTCTATGAGTACTATCGCCAAGTAATTTAACGAATAAAAAATAACAGAACACGGGATAAGTGTTAAATGAGTATCGGGGCAGCATTCCCGGCAGTTTTGAAGGTCGTAAATTTAGGGGCTGGGAATTCTTTAATCGTTTCACAGCGACAGCGACGATCGGTGTAAAAAAAATAATTAAACCGCGCAGACTCCCGAATTTGGAACAAAAATGATAAATGTCTTCTGCTTTCCATTTCCTGGCTCACGGTTATACCGATACAGCGAGGAAAAGCCGCGCTACTCCAGTCGTATTACCATAAAACATTAATATGCCAGACTCCTGGAGACGGTAGCAGTAGTATCTTGAGAAATAGCAGTGAGAAAGGGGTCCTGATAAAAAGCAGCCACACTAAAACAGTCTTCTCCAAACCCCATTGGGAGTGGCACTAGTCTACTATGAAATCCGGTTAGATGCATCCTTAAAACAATCCTTCGCTTAATAGATCATAATTGGATTGCCCCTTTCTTTTCTTAAAAATATGTTCTTTAAAGATTTTCCGCATCTTTAATACATTTCAAATATTCGATGTGAATTTGGTATCACGAAAAGTCTTTGGCAAACTAATTCCAGAAGATTTAACGGTGGTGCAAGATAAGGTAGGAAAAATAGGGAGCGGAAGAGACGAGATTGGGAAACGGAACGACAAGATGAGTGAGAAAGCAAGGAGATTTCGGAGACATCCTAAGAAGAAGGAACGGGGACGCATCCATCGTCAGCGTTTTTCACGCGGAACCCGGCAACATATCTTCTACGCGATATAAATGCATGGTGGTGTCGAAGATGGAATGAATTTGTCAATCGAGTCCTCCGAAGATATCACTCTTGAGGCTTCCCCGGGCAGACAGCGACGTAGTGGTGGCAGCACTATCGAAATGGACGGGCTGTTCCCAGGGCGGGTGTCCACGGGCCAAGAAAAGGGGGAGATCGATCCGAGCGATAACACGCGTTCCGTGAGAGGATCAAAGGACGAATTTGATGATGGGGAAAAAGAGGTGACCCGACTCAAGGATCCTGGGACCCTTTGCTGTGCCATACACAGGATGCTGATAAAGTTCCGATACATTTTTTCACTCGGCTGGCGACGCGCCGATAAACCAGACATTCGCACCTGCTATTCAAACGTCCATTTTCCAAATGGATTCACACAGATTTCTCATCCGCCCAACTAACCCTAAAAGCCGAAGTTTATCTTGGACTCCTTACACTCTTAATTGGATTCCTAAAAGGAGAAACATTCCATAGGATGTGCTTAGAATTGGGTATTGGTTGGATCCATGATGAAGGATGATTCCTCTAGATTTGACAGGCCCTGTACCCGCGAGGATATCTCGCCACTGGGGAGGAAGGATGGTAAGGGATAAGAAACGTCGGTGGCAGGAGAGGTGCTTGGTGGAGGAGGGCCTAATTTTATACGGAGGTTTCGGATAAAAGTGCAGAGGAGGCTTGGCCCGTAACCCAGACTCTGCTTTGCCAGTAGGAAAGTTGCCGAGCAAAGAGGAATTCGTTCCTATCTTACTTATCGAGATGAAGCCTCTCTCCCTTTCTCTCGGTGGCTCTCTCCTTGCCTTCCTAAGTGCAGACTTCGACTCGTATATCCTTGGTGTGCCTTCTTTCCTCGAGGGGCGGCGGACGGGGGAGAGGAACACGCCCTCGTGTTCTCGAGGAGGAGGTGGATGCTGCTGGTGCCCGTACTACTCAAGATCTACGGTTCCGCTCGCTCTGGCTGCTACCGCTGCTGCGAATGAAAAGTAATTGCGCGAAATGGAGAGAACCCGCCCGGGCGTTATGAGACCTGGCTGGATTCTCCGGGCTTCGGTAAATTGAATCGATCGAATTACTCCAACCTCCTGTTTGATTCCCTTTGTTATGGATGGACCGACACACCATTCCTTTTCACTGAATGCCCCAGCTCTGGCTCCGGCATCGCCACCGCTCGCTCCCACCATCTATGTAATGGCCCAACGAAAATCATCTCCGATCCCGTTTTCTTCCCTCTGCTTGACACTTTCCCACTCAAACCATTCTTACCTGCCTTCGCTTCAATCCTTAAATCAGCAATGATTAAGATATTTGTATTTCCAAGCACACAGGTATGTTTCATGTTGACCCGTTCGATAGTTCTAGTGGTAATTATTAGACCATAATTGTTGATGTTTCAACATACACACGCAATATTGCTTACCCATCAGTAGTAAATTTATCAATAGTTTATTGAATGGCATGTGCCGTAATTGTTCAATATTGGTTAGAAGGGTTGAGTGAGAGGGATCGAGCAGTATCATATTGTGTACTTAACTAATCAGACATGACAAGTTCAGTAAACTCACTAATAAACTATCTCAATACCAGGCAGCGCTTACAATACAACTGCAAAATTGATAAACCGCTGCAAGTTGCGGTGGAAATAGATTTCCAAAGGAAATGATTTTTTGCCCCCAGACATTGGATAGAAGGATCCGGCAGTGGGCTGCTAGGAATCCAATAAAATTGCCGTCGGTTTTTGGTAGTGGCGCATCAATGTTGATCCGGGTGTCTTGGAGCCGTTCCAAGAGGCGGGTGTCAATGCCCCGAAAAGAGCCAGCGGACGGATTCGCCGGCGTTTTATCCTTTTAATATTTATTAAATGCGGAAATTCGATTAAGCATCCGGCCGAATTCTGAATGGGGAATCGAGTTTAATATTAATGGTACAGTATCGGTCAGTGGGCTCCGTGTGGCTCGATTCTCGGCGGCAGCGATAGCGGCGGCAGCCATATTGGAAGATTGAAAAGCTTCATCCAAAAGAGGTTAGAACGGAAACGAGCAAATAACCCGGCGCGCGCGCTGCGTTTTTTCCCCTCCTCCCGCGGCAGGCTATTGGATTCCAATGCAAATACAGTTGGCGAATGCAGAAGGTGGCATACTTTGACTAGGGAATTCCGGACTCTCCCTGCAAAACTAAAACCCTACAAAGCTTGACGGGGCATCCGTGAATTAGTATGGCAGTGTTACTCGCAGGCTGGCTCGCATCCAGAAACCGATCAAGAAAGTAATGGACGTACTGAAGAACATACACGCAACCGGCCTCGTATTTTTCATTGGCTTTTTTTTCGCCTCCCTCTGTTTCGCTCCACGTTTCCCCACAGCTGTGATCGCCAGGGATCCTCCGGGGTCGTACATGCGGTCTATCGCATGCATAACATACACCCATCCTGTCAAAACATAGATGCTGCTTCGCTTATTCCTTTTTTCCACCACTGTTTGCTCTACAAAGAGACGCCCTTCTACGAAAACTATTCCTTGGTCCTAGAGAACAATCCATTATCGAAATGTAATGTTTTTACATTTATTTGGTCGATAAATAGTTTTATTAACATTGAGTAATACATCATACGAAATGAATTAAAGAATTCTAGATAAATAAATCTTTTTTTTTTTTATGTGGGATCGTAATTGGCTGGAACAAATGAAAGTCTGTTATAGTAGGTGAGCATCCATTTAGTGACGCAGACACCAGATGGGCTAGCGCCTGGGATTGGCATCCCTTGATCGGTGTCGCCATTCCTGATGGCCGTAGTCTGATCTTAGATGGTGATCCTTGTCCCCCATCCTAAGTCCCACGAGATTGTGTGAATGTTGATCCAAAAGGACGCTCCTCTGTGTGAAGATATTCAGTATACGACGCGTGGAGTCCGCGAAATGGCGTATAAATGTCCTCGACTGGCCGAACCCCTCTTTCTTGTTCTCCTTCTGTCTCTCTGATCGTTCTTGACTTTATAGCCGATCGCTACCTTTCGATAGCCTTCTCTGATAACAGCGTGTGTGCCACGCGCATACTCTTCCCATTGACAGCTCCTCCGCGATTACCATTTACGAGCGGACGAACCATTAACCTACCAGTATCCTTCCACTGGACCTTGCACGCGTCTACCCAAAACAGCCTACACTTTTCTTCCTTGGAATATAAATTCTAACTGTTGCTGTACCATTCTCTGTACTTCTATAAAATGTGTAACGTAGCCTTTGTACCTTGCTAATGAAATATACGAGTTTACCTTATTAAATTAATGTTACATTCAAGCAACATTTTACTTACAATACTTTTCAGTGATTGTATACTTTTAAATTCCATTTTTAAGATTATCGTAAAAGGCTATTCCAAGGATTTGCTTAATAAAGCTTGAGTCAATTAATCGTAATACAAATACCATCTAGAGCCAAGAGAAACTGTTCTCGCACACGATCACGTCACTAGAAAATAATGCCTGTATGTTATCGAATACCCAAGACCAATTAGTGACGGGGCGAACTCGAGTTACATAGCCCTAAGCCAATCTTGGTGAATAATTGGAAATTGTTGTTAGGGCGTTAGAACGTCAGCAACATTTTCCCGGGGCGGCTCTGGTTCAGATATTCATGAGGCTTTCCGCGGTATAATGGTTACACATATCAGACGGGCGCATGAAGCATCGTCTAAGCTAATACACTCGGTTGTCACGCTAGTTAGGATTAATATCCAGCACTATACAGAGAGAGTGAGAGAGTGAGAGAGAGAGAGAAGCATGCACATAGACACCGTCGGCCCTTCTGTCTCTCATCACGAGGTATCACCTTGGAGAGTGGAATTACACTCCCCGGTTCGCCCCTCGCATTTCACTCAATCCTTCCAAAGAAGTGAGTACACTGGGCTCTCTCCCCAGGAAAAGCACTTCATTCTCGGGAAACTAGTGCTGGCGCACTATAGTCCCATGCCCTCCGCCGCCCTTACCGCTACCCTCGCCCTTCGCCTCTTCGCCCCTCGCATATACGCGCAGTTTTCTAAATCACCACTAGACTAACTCCTGACCCCGATCCAGTTATACGCGACTCGTGCGCGCCCACCAGACTAGTCGCTCGACTACATTGCGAAACTCAAGAGAAGTGCTGCTGGTGATCGTTTTTCTAAGAAATTTTCTGTCTTCAACCCTAATTCAGCGCGTAGTTGTATATTGGTAGAAGTAAATAGTTGGTTGTGGAAATATCTGTAATGTTAGCAAGCATTTTAAATTACATTACGATATTTTTTAAGTTGTTATTTTTAAGTTAGTTGTCAACTAAGATGACACAATTATTCTACGATCGAACGCGATTGGAAATACTATTCGTTCTCAAAATACACTAATCTTAGTTGAATGTGCATCGATAAAGTTAGAAAAGAGCTTCATAGAACAGAAACGCGCATATCAATGGAAAGACACCTCTTCGATCCTTTCTTTTCGTTACATACAAAGACTTTTTTGTCCGGGGACTTTTATGTGTCTGCGGCAGGATGTCAGTGGGGATAAAGCTCGAGGTGAAAGGCAGAGCTAAAGCTCGGCCCTCGTTAAGACGCGGGCCATTTCGCGGAGAGCCATAAATCGAGCTGTGTAAAACAGAAATGCCGGAATCACGAATTCGAGGCGAGCGAGCGAGCGAGCGGCGGTCGCACCGGGTGACAAAGGCAGGAGCCGAGCACAGAGGGCTGCCTAGTTTCGAAGTGGGCCGCCTGATGATTTAGTTGACACTTTTATGGAAGGCGTATAACACCGCGAACGAAGATAAGTAGGGCGCGAATGAATGGAGCCGGTGCCCTACGTGCGTCGGCAAATAAAGCTCTGCTCATGGCTGCCCTACTATGTACCCTGCTCTCTCCTATACTCGCCGAGCCTGCCCTCTACCTATATCGCATTTACAGCCACGCCTGCACCACTGCTCGCCACCTGATAATATATCCTTGTTTCCAGCGGATTTTTTTCCCTCCAGTCGGCCACCTAGTACAGTCGAAAGCCCCTGGGGATTGAAACCATGTGAAACGACATGTAAAATTAAATTGCGAAAGCGCATTAATGAAATAAGGGCGGCATGTGAGGGAAGATGAATCGAGCTTCACTTGATAACAGCAATATTCTGTTATCGCACAAATACTACTGCGCTTTGTCATGGAAATATCGTATTAGTAATGTTGTTACTATTGAACAAGGTTGTCATGAACACCTGCTCAAATTACTATCGAATTGAGAGGGGCGTCGATCGTATGAGCATGAAACAGTTCATCCTAATCGCGTGATGACCTAAGCTCGGAAATCATGAATGAACATGCCCATCCTGATGCCAGTTGATCTGGCGGAACATAGTCATAAAACGAGCGATTAAGCTTCGATTAACCCTAGCAAGTATCTACTAGCAGGCTAGTCGTACCAAAAAGCGGCTGTATACCCCTCCCACCTCAAGAACTGGACCATCTGATGCTGATAGGCTTCTGGTATCGCTCTAACCATCCCTACGGATTCCAGGAGTAGCAAAGCTGCCACCCTGGCACGCCCTCGTGGGCAATGGGATTTAAAGGATTCCGTTAATGGGGTTACTCTGCCTGGCCGTTATGGGATCGTAACCGCTTCCTCTACATGAACCCACATCGTCCGGGCTAGCACACGTCTAATCGATGCTGGATTCCTCCTTCCTGAAATCCTCATCCACCTGTGATACCTTCCTCTAATATCTCCTTATGGTTATGTACACTCACCAGCCCTATTACGATTAGAGTAAGACTTTAAGTGGACACTCCCACTCATCCGAGTTTCCTATTCGCAAAATTTCCTAGGACTTTCATAGAGCATTCTGTATCTTTAAATAATCCTGTGGTAGTATTGCATTAACACAATCTTTCTTTGAATCATCCCTTTTTTGAAATGCACAATGAACGCTTTCAAGTTTGCTTAGAATTGTCTATTCTGATCCTTTGGGGTTAGAATTTTGTTAAAACGTTGTTAGAGTACTAAAGGATTACCTGATCCAACAATTCCTTTAGAATCTAGTATAATACGAGTTGACCTTTATACTAATCGTAGGGCGGAAGAGATTTTTAGGAAGTAGGAGGAATGCGAAGGTAGTTGCGCAGTGATTCAAGTCCTTGTGAAAAGAAGTCCTCTCCTGAGGACGGATGCTCTTCTCGCTCGTTCCGCGGCGAGCGGCAGAACTAGAGTAGACACATAAATTTCTCTATCTCCGCGCTCATTACAATTTTATCTTTGCCCGCCTTTGATTTATTCGGAAAGTTCACCAACTTCGCCATTGTGCCCCGTGGACCGTTGAAGATTGCATTGTGCGCTCCGCACACCGTGCGCTCCAGGAAGCCAGTTTCACCCACGATATCCTTTGCAACTCGTCGACTTCGAGAGATGTTTTCCTGTACACTCCTTTCGAATTTTTTCTTTTTTCCCTCGGAGCTTTAAGCTTCTTCGCATTCTTCAAGTTACTCGGACTCGGCCACTATGAACCTGCCATGTCTGTGACGTGCAATTTTCATTCGTATTGCTGTGAAGCTTCAAGTGAAGTAAAGATCTGTTTAGATTTATCAAATTATTTCAATAGAAGCGCATATTCTGCCTATTTCATCTATAAATGAATTAACAAAATCCTGCACGAACTATTAAATAGAACACCTATTTTCTTAACTCTTGTCAGTGAATGTATTTATCACTTAGGACAGGTATTAACATGTAATGGTCGAAGACGAAGGGTGCGTCATTCAGAACCCATGAATTCCAGTCTGAAAGGAAAGCAACACGTCATCTTTAACGAGGCGTCGTCGCTCGTGTAAAAGCGTGTCAGTGTGGTCACTGTTACTTTCCTTCCTACTATGAGGGTTAAATGATTCGGCTACCCTTTCGTGGCAGCTACTTTTAAAGCTTTCCTCATACCAAATGTCTTCGCTTCTTTCAGAGTATCTTCTTTCTTATTTTATAAATCCATTCAATTTTACTATTTTGTATGATTTTCTATTCATATGATATTTGTTCCGATATTATTGCCCGAAGCTGAATAAGGAATTCTTTGGCAAAAATTTGTCTTTAAATTGATTGTAGTCCTCCATTGTGGTGAAACGCTGAAAGCACTCAGGCGAGCGAAGTAGAATACGTCTTGAAATATGAATAGAATCCGCAATAGGGAAAGGGAAGGGCAAAGGGTTGCGGGTTGGTTGGGGCAGCCAGTGCTTGCCGTGGCCTCTAGAAAGAGGGCTGAGAAACTCAACAGTGTCGCCGAGAGTATCACCAAGAACGACTGCCAGACGGATCTCTGTTCCGATTAATTATTAAAGTCAGCCGAGTCGTTGATTCCAGTTGCTAGGTCGTTAGTCGTCTCATTAGTCCTGTTATCAACTCGCTAATTGATTAAATGAAATTCCCACCCGCGTGTCAGAAATGACAACAATATACCAAAGAAACAGCTTTATATAAAACTAATACGCATTTCTCCCCTTTCTGTTCCAGGTAAGACATGTCTACTTATTTGAAGATGTAAAGATGTAAGTAATTTTATTTTATTAGTGAAATTTGTGACGATGAAACATTAAGGTATTCTGACAAAATATATAAATAGACATCTACTATAAATGTGAAGCTATCACGAAGAGCTTTGGAGTCCCAGGCTTTAAATGGCAGTTTAATTCTGACGATCTAAGTCGGACATGGGCGTTAATAATTTTAATTAGTGGCGCACTATTACCCCACGATTGTGGTATAAGAGGAGCACTCGTTGCTCGAAAGAAGCTCCGTGCGACTACTCAGGTGAATCTGGGTCTCACGTCACCTAGCTGCATGCCTTTCCGATCTTCGTATAAGTGAGAGCTGGCCTGAATTTCGAAATTCTATCTGCCCCGTTAAGTAAAACTAATTAAGTACGCGGGCTTAAGGGTTTGCCCTCCACCTTCCACGCCTCCTCTCCTTAAAATTGTGCCGCCTGAACTTAATCGAGTTTGCCATTATATGCTTTTTATCCGGGGAAACAAGAACCTTGGAACTTTATGGACGCTCTTTTCTCCACTCGCTGTACCATGCGAATGGCGGATCGCCTCGCCCTTCTTCCTACGTTGGAATTCCTTTAGAACGAGGGGTGTTTAAATTACTGCTAGAAAAAATGTACTACTCGAATCAATGGCACGTGCGAAATTTGAATTAGAATGTCGCTTCTACCTTGTCGGGATTAATCGCTTCAAATAGATACCAAAGTACATTAGCTGAACTATGATATTAATTAACCGTTTGTGTCACAGTAAATATAGTGAATATTTTTGCTTTTAAAAAATATAGTTTCTCATATGAGATTTCAAAAGGTTTAATGTTTAAGGCGTTATTTATAATGTTTCATAACAGGAACTAAAACTTCTACAGGTTTACGAAGTTCCACTTTACGCAAAGACGTGTATTACTTTCTGCACTCAGCACTGCAACTGTTACACATGTACTCCCGTTCGCGTATACAAGGGAACAATCGTTCCGCTTACCTCGATCATTTGTCAAAATTCAATGCGAAAGCCCACATTTAACCCAGAATCGAGTCGCCCCTTGCAAGTACGGTGGATAAAAATGGAGCGAGGTAGAGGCACAAGGCCGATCATCGAACTAAAAACCGGAACATTACCGTTAAAGAACTTCCACCATTCAATTTCATGAAATAATTCGGCCGGAATTGCATTGGGAAAGTACACTGTAAGCGTTTCCCGCTCTCAATTGTGCAAGAATTTCCATTTAGTTTACAATAAAAAGTGGACCTCTTTAAACGGTTCACATGTGGGCTGGTGGATTGGAGTATGGGCGGCGGGGTGAGAGGGGGCAAAAGGGTAGAAGCGGTCGCCGAGAGGGGGAGGAGAGCCGGTTAGCCGGGTACTTCAATAGGGCGGAACAATTTAACGGCGATTCCAATTTATTCCGCAAAGTCGAACTTCGATGAAATCATAGGCGACCGCCAGGCCGGCGCGGCGTGGCTAACCGCGCCAATCCGTAAGCTTTTACGCTCCCTGAAAGGCATTGAAACTTTTTAATTCCTACTGCGCCCTCGGAACGAGCCAAGCGCGCGAGCGAGCGAGCAGGTGCAGGAGCGGAAAGGTGGCTGCTCGGGAAGGGAAGGGAAGGGAAGGGAAGGCCGGCTTCCAGTTAGGGTCAGAGGTCACGGAGAGAGAATTTCCAGTTTTCTGTACTTTCTGTGATTCACCGTTGTAATGAGGTCACGTCGTACGCTTGAAACGTTTCCTATCGAAACAACTTCCTCTTCTAGTCTGCGTTTCCCTCTGCGGCATACATACACCCTCTCCCGCAAATGAGGCCTCCGGCCAACAGGCTGCTGCTGCTGCTGCTGCTCCGTGTGTCTTAACGTGATGAGAGTGATTTTAATGGACCACCACCCCTTTGCTATTTCGGGATTCTTTGAGACGGATAAATGAGATCTCGCCAACGAATACGCTGGGTTCACTTGTGTATGATATGTGGAGGGGTTGTCCTCCTTGTCAGTATGTAGGGATCAGTAATACATTGCTCATGACTATGTCCTACTTGCATAGGTCTATGCTCGGCATACCCTTATCTTAAAATGACAACCTATTTACTCGCCCATCGTCACATATATCTACACAATCTGTTTCTATCTTATAATGTAAAGTGTTGCCTAATATATTTTATATTAGACCCCCTTGTGTTATACTATCGCATACATGATGTTCAAATTACTTTCAAACTAAAGCAATTCACTAATCTGCCTTAATTAAAGCTATGAAAATCGCTCATTAAAGAGAAAACCTTTTTTTTCATAAGGTTCTGTGGAATTTTTGGGGGATTTTTCCCCGTGGTAGAGATGATTGCTTAGGATAGCGGGCACGATCTGAAGGTGACACATCGTTGGAGGATCGGGACAGTAATCATCACCGGGCTGTTGAAATAGCTGCGTCAGATATTGCGTGCTCTAACAATGGGCCAGCACAGCGCACCGGGGCCGGGAGCGGTATAGTCCGCCGCTGGAAACGACGGGAATATTATTCCGGCGAGGTGTCTTGTCTCCGATCCTCTGGGAATGGTTCGCGCCTTCCCTTCCGCCTGTCACCTTCCTCCTTTATCCCCTCACTCTCTGTATCTCGAGATTTTGCCCGGCAATTCCCTCTCCATGCGACACCCCTTAAAATTCACCCTTTATTAATTCCTCCTGGCACAATTACTGCCTCTGAATCCCACTGATTTCTCGTTCGATAAATTTTTACTGCATTTTTCTAACTCCCTTGTCGATAGAAAATCTCGAGTGTCCTGGCTTAATAATTGAGTTTAATGTCCCATAAATTCCTTTTCGTAGACTAATTAAATTCCAGTTATTACCACTTAAACGCTTTCATTATTGTGCCAATAAATAATTCGGTCTTTTTGCCTCAGCATACATATTTCACTTTAAATAAAACAGTCCGTGTTACGTCAGGTTTATTTATTAAGCCTTAAAATTCAAAATTCACATAATACATTAATTCCATCAGTAGCTTAAACATACGAGACAATATAAAAATAGCTTGGATCATAAATATTGCCGATAATACTACAACAAAGGTTCATCACGACTGTTTACCTTTTTTCTCACCGGCATCAGGGATGCAAATGTAACTAAAAAGATTGTCACGGGTCCGCTGTCGAGAAAAGAGCATGCGTTAAGGGGTTGAAAAGAGTCCATCCGAAGCTGTTATGCCCGCAGACGATGAAAAAGTGGAAACAATCTTGCTTGGTTGTCGGCAGTGTTTGCCGGTGGCTCGCTCGCACACTGCCGAGGACAAATCTGGGTTACAGCATCCGGCGCGAGGGTGCGATGGCGCTCGGCGCGGGGTTGCGGGGGTGCGGAAGGTTCGCAGGAGTGCCACTGACATAATTATGATTAATTATAATACCGGGCGCGCTGAATACGTAGCCAGGGCTGGCTCTACGTGAGTCGGTAGCTGGTCTCGGCACTGATAACTTGTCTACACGGCAAGGTATCGTGTAACTCGCGATACCATTAATGCAATTGAAAATCTAGGTCTGCCGCACCTGACCCTTAACACCTGCCTCATAAACAAGCATGAAATGCTAATTTTTTCCTTTTTAACTTGACGTATTTTTATTCCCTCCGAACTTAAACTACCCGCTCTTGTACGGTTTCTTATGACTAGAATATTGGTATTTGTCTTAGTTGATTAATATTTTATAATTAGCCGAGTGTATCTTTATCAATTGTCAGGTAAAATACTCGTTCAGACTTTATCTATCATGAAGCAGGTTTTAATATATGATCGAATTAATTATTCTGCTTATTCTACTTAGTCGACTTATTAATTATTCTAATTAAAGTCAAACTTGCGATACTAAATAGAATAATCTCTGTATTATACAGAATCGGTAGAAAATTGGATACAGTTTCTATTATCACGCCAAACTTTCATCCCTCGAAGAGAAAAGTATCAGCGTACTATCAATGCGGAACAAAGCTAATTAAATGGCAATCGGATTGGCACCGGTTGCCCGGAGCGACTGCCGAAGCCCGGCTTTATCCTCGCGGCTACTTATCTCCGGTATTAACAGTTGATAACCGATGCGCGATTCTATTGGAGTTGGGAACGTCGAAAGCCCCTGTCTCCCTCCAATCAGACCAGTGGAATATGCTGGCACCAGCATGGAAGCGTAGACGGATTACCAACGCAAATGTACGTGTCCACGGAGTGCCGGGACCTAAGACGTCCTTTTGAAATGGGACGCTTGTATACGCTATTGACGCCACCAGAGGATTGCTCGCAATCACCTTGTACAAACGCCCTGTGCACTGAGCAGCCCTTTTAATGGGACACACGCCCCATTACCCCATGCAATTTCGTCCTCCCATACACCAGAAATACTGATATCAGGAACCTCTGTACACTAGATACCTTCAAGTGCTCTTCATTTCAAGCGACACTTCAATTATTTCATTCAAGCTAAGTATTTGGAATGTAATACATTTGGATCTTCATGGGAATTTACTATTCGTCAATTGTTGATTCAATAGTTGTATTTTCTTGTAAATTTAATTATTACTAACAAAGAATAACGATTTGTTCGTTGATCATTTAAATTAATGATCGATGATACTTTTCGAAGTTTTAAAGAAGTATTATATTTGCCCGAGCATTGGACGTTGTTGAATATCTCGATTATATGCTTTCACTGAATAATTATGAGTGATATTAAGCAGCGACAATTTAACGAGACCATTATTCCCAAATGTGACTGGTCCCAATCATTAAAGCTATTTCGCAGGTATTTACTTATCGTGAATATTGCTTCCCTCGAGAGTCTTGCACCTATCCGAATCTACCAGTACATATAAACCTCTCTCCCGTGGGCGCCATCGGTTTATGAGCGATTAAATTTCATCCAATATTCATTAGCCCAGGTAATTATATCGCGAAAGGCACTCTCATTATATAGTTTCGTCTTTGCCACGTCGTATTATTGAATTACTTCGGAAACTTCTCAGTTCGAACTTCCAGCTCGCCTGTGGAACTTCTATATCGTTCGGTGCGAGTTTTCTCACACTTCCGGACTCCCTTCTTATTTCGCAGATCGAGTTTTCAGCAATAAGTAGATGCAAGTATGCACGCTGACAATATCCAAGCAACAAAGCTGCAGAGAATTCAATATAATATTGGTATTGTCAGATTTTCCAATCTTTTCTTGTGATGTAGTCATGCGAACATTTATTTCATACGATGCAACAGATATATTCAAGCCAATAGCAATTATGTTAATTAGTAAAAACTGATTTTAGAACTTTGATAAATATAAAGCATGAATTCCAAACGTTGAAACTGACAGTTCATTAATCTTTGAATTCAGAGATCAGAAATTTAACGTCTTCTCGTGAAAATGTTTTCTCTCTTGCAACTAATAGAAAGGTCGTTAGTCTAGTCCCAAGGAAGGTTTCATAGTTAGGGAAATGTCGGTCTGGGATGCGAGGGAGGTTGGGCGGTGGCTGACTGAGAATGTAATTAAGTGCAACCGAAGATTTAGGGGATGCTGCCTTACGCAGTCTTACGAGGGGCTGTCCTTTTATGGGGGCTGGGTTATGAATTTTGCGAAGCACGCACGCTGATAGAAATTATTCCGTGAACTTCCGTACCTTAGTCATCAGACTATCCTACTTCCTCCTGACTCCGATGACTCTCATATTCTCCCAAAACGAAGATTTATTAGGTCTGTGCTAAATCTCTTTCGTCAATTATTACAAACTAATTATTATCCAAGAGCCTTAGAGATGTGATCCATTGAATTATTTCTGTAAAAAATGTATTCCCACGTATTCTAGCAAAATATATTAAATTCACCTGATATCAAATCATCGTACTATTCCTGAATGCCAATTCCCCGAGGTTACATTATTGATCTTTAAAGTTTTATCGGCACGATCCGCATTGCTCTTGATCCCTTCGAAGCTATCTTCAAGATATACATCTTTCGTTCCCTTTTCCCGGTGTAAGTGAGCCACATTTACGTGCCCAGCATAATGCCGAGGACGGAAGTGGGTATGGCTGGCGGTGCGAATTGGCAGGGGGAGATTAATTGGAACGGAAGTTGCCGGGAGAAATATATCAGCAATATGAATTGGCTGTATTAGTCGGGTCCTCGGTCCTCGGTCCTCGGTCCACCGGCAAATGAAAGGTTTGTATCAGCACTTACATGCTTTCGACATAAATCAGTGTAGAACTAGGGGAAACAGGGGTTCGGCTACGTTATTTTTATACATCTAGGATCGATAACATTCAATAGAAGAGGAATAAGAAGAGTAGATAGAAATAATTATCCGAGATAGTTCTATTTTCTAAAAGTATTTAAATTTACTGTGCGAGAAAGACAGAGTAACACAGATGTGAATTGACAGTATTAGTCGGTGCTCGGTCCTCCGGTAAATGAAAGGTTTGTATCAGCACTTACATGTTTCCGCCATAAATCAACGTAGAATTCGGAGAAGCAGGGGTTCGGCGCGCGTTATCGTTCGCGGCTGCTGTAACAAATATCCAATCTCGCCGTAAGAAATACGAGTGGAATATCTGACGCGCAGACGAGCAACTTTATCGCGACGCCTTCTCCTTCCAACTTCGGCCGGCTCCCTTCTCTTGGTGGCGTCGGGGCGAGCGAGAGCCCCCTTCCCACCATGGCGGTCTCGTTGCTTCGAAAAGTTGTAACACATGCCAGTTTTCCGGGAACTCAGCGGCGCGCCCTGAGCCTGGCCATAAATCGCCAAAGAAATTCCCGAAGTGTCGCAGGCTGCCACTGGACTCCGAGATTTCCGGCCAGACGCGCCGACATCCCTCTCTGTCTCCCTTAACCAGCCAGACTAGACCAGAATCCGTTGTCAGCTGGAGCCCTTTCTTAGATCACTTCGATCAATCCTGCTTAAATCATGGCCTTCCGCTGTAAACAAACTCCATGAAGTAAGAGAATGTTTTTCGCCCAGTGAATTTGTCAGAATAGACCACAAAAGAATTGTTTAACACGTCGTCTGCTACATTATTCCCTCCCATCAGTACCAACATTTTTCAATACGACGTAAACAAGTGTTTTTATTTCCCATTCTCGTTTAACTCCAGAAAATTCCAGAAAATTCCAGAAATCAATTACCCTTTAACCCATAACCTTTCCACAATACGTCATATGCTCCATTCATGTTAATCAGCGCATGGTAATGAAAAACGCATTAGCATGCTTGAGTTTAGATCGAGGTTACAGGGAGTAAAATAAGGTTGTAATTCAGCCGGTAGAAAGATCGGGTCAGTCGAATCAGACAGCCTCGTCTGGCTCCACGGGTGACCTATTCCACTGGCGCGTTCCACTGACCTATTCTACTAGGTGGCCGCCCCTTCATCCGGAAAGAGTCGGCGAGCTGGGTCAGACAGTAGCAGTCAGTAATAAACATTACGATAAATGGAATTGTTATTTGCGTTGGAGTCCTGCTTCTTTCTCTCTGGCTCTTCAAATCGCTTTACTGTTTTCGCTGTACCTCCCACTCGCTTTGCGCCCTCATCCTTTACCGCTCTCGCTTCCTTCACCCTCTTCCTCTTCCTCTTCCTTTTCCTCATCCTCTTCCTCTTCCAGCTCTCCCTCTCTCGGGCTGTAATTTCCTTCTGAACTGGAACGCTTAACTCAAGGAAATTCACGGGCCAGCCTGCCATTCGCGGCACGTACTTTCGTTTCAGAAGTAAAGAGAGTGAGAGAAGGATACCGGCATGTAGCACGTGAGCACTGCGCTAATTCTATTTCATTCTCCCGAGCGAGCGAACAAGCAGGTAGCTAGCTGGCTGCCGCTGCTTGCCGCTGCTTGCCGCTGCCTGCCTCTTTCTTCCGCAAGGTGATCTCTCGAAAGGAACTATTTACACGATAGCGCCACTCTCCTTCCTTCCTTCTCAAATGCCAGGAAACAAGGCGTTATTCCAGACAGAACTTCCAACAACCCATGACCTAACAAAGTATTGTAATAAATATGACTCGCACTTTTATTCACTTGCACTTTTATTCCTTGGGTATTATAAAATAAGGATGATTCTGTTAGAAATTAGGAAAGAATTGTCTAACATGTTACAGTTTTATAGTATTAACCAGATCAAGTACATCAATTACAATATATCTTTAAAGCCATGCAACAGTGCTTACAGATTTACAAGGAATCTTTGTATGCCTTTGGAAATGATTCTGAATGACTGGAACGTCCAATTGGTTAATTCCAAGTTGCATTACGATACGGGGACCATTTGCATTTCTTACGCATCAGAATGATTTCGGGGCCAGTGTACAGTGATCTTTGAAGCGAGTGGGGGTAAAGTGCACATAAAGGTATCCACTCGAATAGTTGCGTCGGCCGATCGAAAGCCGAAGGGACGGAATTGGTAGTTTATAGCGAAAGTTCGTCCCATCGACGGGAGAAATTCTTTACACACGACTAGTCGATTCCAGTGTTCTCCGGCTCTATCCTCTCCGTTAAATCGCTCTCTCTCTCCTCTCCTCCGCTCTTCCTTCCCTGACCAATTCCTCTCTTTCTCTCTTACTCTCTGGCAACTCTGCCGGTCTCCTCTCTGTCCGGAATGCTTTATGTGCCAGCTATGCGCCATTCGTTGGATAGCGATTTTCGACTTCAACCGACGAACCCCCTGAATAGGCGTAATGCGAAATTGATGCCGCCTTTAAGGTGTATTGAGTTTCGATAAATAATGCGGAAACTCCCCATTGCTTGCCATTCCACTGCGCCACTATCGCCACGTTCTACTGAAAACTTACTCAACTCGATTTTCTATTAATCAAGGATACAACCTGCATTTACAGTCAACACTTTCATTCCTTGCCCTTAGTTTTACTTCTTTCCCTACTTTCACCTGTGATTATATTTATATATTCTGCACAGTATATTACAGTGGTTCTAATTAATTTAGATGAATATTAGTCTAGATTCATTTTTAACCAATCAAGTTGTATTATAATTGTGCATAAAAGTGAATGAAATGATCATTTAATGGGAAATAGGTCAAGTAGCCTCTGTCACGAAGCTTTTCAAATCCTTCTCGTTTCCTGTTTCGAATTTCTCAAAATACCTGTCGAGCTAGCTCAGTCACGCTAAACGACTGGAAAAAAGAGAGCTGGAAGGGGGCCACATATTGGCTTTGCGGAGAATCGCTTTCGAATGAAAGCGTTAACGAACCACGTCGCAGTGCCTTCTCTCCACGCAACTGCTCCATTTCCCGATATGCCCGGCTTCCTCTTTTCCCACATTTTCTTCGACGAACCGTGGACCAACCAGCCGCCGCCACCGCCACAAGGGGCCACACAGTCAAACCTAGCCATACACATTCTCAAATGGAGCGTGCATTAATCCTGAGGGAAAATCGCCGTTGGTCGTTAATAACGTATTCAGCCGGGACACTTTTTCCTTCAACGATCCGCAAGTACGACCTTCGTTTTTTCGAGCGCTCGAGAGGACACAGTGACGAAAAGCAGGGCTCGCCGAGAGGAAAGAAGAGGCCTTTGACAAACCGGAATCAGAGAAATCGATAGCTTGGTAGAAAGAGATCTGGTGCTACGCTCATTAACAGATTTTCGTCGATACGCCAGGATTCGAACGATCCTCCCGAAGGATTCATTGTGTGTTTAAAAGGATAGACTTTGAATCTCTGGCTTATTACTACCCTTGTAATGCTCGGGAATAGGAGACCCAATGTTAAGGGGAATACTGCTCGGCACGGCCAATTAAACTGATGCGATTTGTGTTCGTCTCGGTGAAGGTGATGTTAATTGGTACTCGCAATCGTCTGACGTAGTTGTATTGAATGTCTTTAGAACCTGTGTTCACTGTCGAGCACCATCATTGTTATTGAAGTTAGCTGGAATAATCATTCACAGTTACTACATCTTAATTACCGATGGCGAAAATGTATTTGAAAAAAATACAGAAGTGTATTTTAACCATGCTCTAATTATTCAACATAATATTCAAGTCAAACTTGATTTACAATAAACATCCTTCAAACATTATTATTATCTTCTTTTGTATTAAAGATTTTGTATTGATAAAGAAAAGCATGTCGAGATAAAGAAAGATTGAATAAAATCCTCGAAAGTCTAAGGGAAATCCGTGTTGCAGCGTGAAGGAGGGTTTCGGCATCTTGGCTTTCGTCAGGCTATTTGCGAAGCATCCCAAATAGCGGAGAGTGCAATCGATTGCAATGGATTAAGAAGAGCTGTGTAGTGGAGGCGTGGGTGGGGGGAGTGTTAATTAAATTGAACAACGGGAAACAGGTCGGGCGCAAATTGCGGCAATAGGGAATCGCTCGGGCAATTACTTAAGATTCATTCGGAGCGGCTCCAAACAGTGGATCGATAGGGTGCGATTCGTATTCGGAACGCGGGGATAAGGGAAGTTCCTTGTAATCGGGCGGCGTTAAGCCGCGCGAGGATAAAGCTTCGCCACTAAACTTTCGAGATGTTCTTCGTTAAAGAAAAACGACGCGGGACACGGCTCCCCAAAGTTCTCGCTGCTATTGTAAATCCTTCTTCGACGGGTGCACGTGACGTTTTTGCTGAGATGCGCCCTGCCAGCAGTTCCACCTCCCCGAGAAACCTTCCACTATTTCTCACCTGGGTAATAATCGGGAATCTGCTCGACGACTTTAGCACTGCTGAGTTTCGTTTCCAAGTTTTACGGCGACTACCTTCATTGCAACTTTTAAGTGTCAACTTATCGACGCCATTTGTGTTTTTAAAGACAGTCTCGAGTAAATGCTTATTTAATCCCTTTGGCAATCTTTTTTTCTGACAATAAATCAGCAATTTATTTATTTATTTAATTGAAAAGGAATAAGAAGAACAGATTGTAATAATTATTCGGCATATTTCTACTGTTTTCTAATAACATTTGAATTTACTGCGACAAGGTAACGTTAGTCCTTTTAACTTTAAAAGATTCTCTCACTGAATGCAATCCTTCATGCTACCAAAATTTTTGACGCTCAAAAGTTATCGCATTCACGCGTACGTGACGTTACTCCAGGTTTTCACGGAATAGCAGCATGACTTTTATCGACGAACCATGGAATACCAGGGATTTATTGTACTCCAAGCCGGTCAAGTGGGAGGGCAACTTGCGCATTCGTAGGCTGGAGCAGGATTTCCGTATATTTAAAGTATCCCGATCCATTTCCGATAGAATCCAGATTATCCTTCTTACATATTTGTGACATCCGTCGAATTTATCCTCTTCCAACGATATTATTGCTTTTTAGACATTGTCCATTTTAATTAACGGTGATCTCTTACGCGTCTTCTATATGCCGATCTATCCGTCGACTGATTGAAAGTCTGATGTAATTAGCGAGGAAGCTCAACTTAAATAAAAAAGGGAATATGTTTCGTAGAGAATATATATATATTCTGTCGGATATAGTCGAGGTCTCCGTTTGAACCTTGGCGTAATCATAGCAAACAGTGCTGGCAGGATGGTCGCAAAAAAATAGCTCAGTATTCATGGAAAGTAAGAAGGTGGACTGCATCGAGGGATTACCATTGTCCGGGATTTCCGTTTCCTGGTGCAGAGCGGATTGCCGAAATTGCGGGAGTCGGAGGAGCCGAGAGGGAGTATAGAGATCGACTTTTCCCCTGGTTTCGGAAGTGGAGCGTGGGGCTGGTTGGGCTATAATCGTATTCGATATCGGGGCGAAATGGGCCGTACCAGCCGGATCTATACAGAGGCTCATGCCAAAATGTATACTATCACACTCTGCTGACTACCAAACAATTTAGTAGTGGCTTCCTTCTTGTGTTTACCGGAAATGTTTTCGATCGTTGCGCACAAATCATTCGGTATTTGCGACGGAAATATCGCACCATTACAGATTCCCTCGATTACACTATTAACCCATTGTTATTAATAAAACCCTCGCGCATTACAATCTGCGATTTCTAACGTGATTATATTATATTTTATATTCTTGCCGAATTGCTTCGTAGAAATGTTTTACTTTTTACATTTTCATTTCGGATTAAAACTGAAATTATAAATGCAGCCTGTTCGTAGTCAGAAACTCTGTCAATAGTATAAAGTTTGCTTAACTCACACAGTTTTTAATTGCAGTCTGTAAAGTTTATCTGTGAAATTCTTCAGCCAATCGTAACTCTTGAATTGCATGCTTTTATTGGAATCTGTTACCAGCGCCTATATCGATATCTGGGATACGTGTTACCGTGAGGAAATGTCAGGTGTAATACACAAGGACGTGCGACGTATTTCCCAAGCGGTTTACTGCTTCAGGTATTGACTTCAAATTTCTTCACCGTTACTCTGCCGAGCTGCGCGAATGAAGTGTCACCATTGACTTTAGTAATTTCGAGACGCGAGTTCATTCATCTCAGGTTTCTTTATCCATTTATTGCAACTCTGAGAGCTTTTATGATAGATGGTTCGATTTCCCTGGCGTTTTTCTTCAGTTATGCCAAGCAAGAATGATTGCAATCATTTTGGTTTACAACCTAAATTTGTAACTCTATTCATTACTTTATAAATCGTAAATTGATACACGATCCAATAGTAAAATTCTAAGTGAATTCCTTGGCTCGATAAGGTTTTATCAAAATCTAACTACATCTAAATAGAATAAGATAACCACACTTTTACTCCACTTCTCTAAAATCATTGCCTACATGTAATCTCTGACAGGTAAATAGGTACATCTATCAAAACAGAAGAAGTTAAACAATAGGAGAGAAACAATAGGGCAGGGAAATATGTGATGGGTGAGAGAAGGGGGAATTACAGGGAGAACGAGATTGCCGGTAGCGGTGGCGTTTAGGAAGAATTTATAAAAGTAGCCCGGCACGATAGTGCACACGTCTGAGTGGCGCCCTAACACGAATTACTTTCTTCGGTGGGATTTAGCTTAAGCCTCGCGAAATTTATTAGAACTTTTCACGTGGTTGGGTAGACGGGGCTGCGGCTCGTGTATGCCGGCCGGGATGCAGCCATAATTTTGAGAAACGCCTCCCACCGGTTACCCCGACAATTCTCCCCAGTAATGTCCTCGACAATTCATTCCCAAATGGCCCAAACGGCAATTCTTAGCCGTGCCGACACAAATCTTAGCCATAGCATGCCCCGAGAAAGACCTTTTCGGCCAGTGGGACTCTAATACCTCCATTAACATCCTCCTCGGAGCTGCCCAAAACTTTCCTACACCCGGCGACGAATCCACTATTTTCATACAAAAAGATTTTAACAATAACAGATTTATCAAAGTCAGATGTTAAAGTAGTTAAATCTTTATGTTTGACAATTTTCCTATTATAGATTGCGTTTGATTTTGAATTTATCAGTATTATCAATTGTTATTTTGGAAAATCGAGTTATTCTACTGTTAAATCACTGGAAACAATGTGATTTGCATATATTGAGCTTTCGACAATGTGAAATTTGAAAAGACTCGAATGTTGCAATTCATTTCGAGAGCGATTCTCCCAGTATTAGCCAAGCAGACCTCCTGATTTATCAATTTCGTGGTCGAGTGGACAGGCCGCGGTGCGGCGGAGCAAGCGGCTCGTCATTAATCGGCGAAATTAGTGCAGCGGCAAAAGCATTATTGATGTGGTGTAAATTCAATGGGGCGTGTGCACAATTTCATATTAGCAGGAGTTGGCGAGCGTAGCTGGGCGCAGACGAAATCCCAGGGCAGCAGCTCAGCTAACCCATAAAGCCCAATTACACGGAGAAAATGCAGGCACGTATGCGCGCCATGCAGATACAAGGCGAGCGCATTTATATAAACACATATATCAGCGGCAGCCAGGTGTAACTGAAAGCTCGACTGACCCCTGCCCAGAGCAGAGCAGAGCAGAGCAGCAACAGTCTACCAACCCAGCACCACCAGCTTCCCCAGCTTCCCCAGGAAACCCAGGAAACCCAGGAGCGGAGTCTGGGCCACCAGGGTGATTGACCCCCTCGCCCTTACTCCTACGGCTCTCCAGGGCTTTCAAGCGTACTTTTCCTCTAATGTCTGCCCAGGATAAAGCACACACACCCACACGTCCCTACTTTGCCAACAGTGCTCTACACCCCTACGCTTTCCTTCCTTCCTTCCTTCCTTCTTTCCGTCCTTCCTTCCTTCCTTCCTTCCTTCCTTCCTTCCTTCCTTCCTTCCTTCCTTCCTTCCTTCCTTCCTTCCTTCCTTCCGTCCTTCCTTCCTTCCTTCCTTCCTTCCTTCCATCCTTCCTTCCTTCCTCCCTTCCTTCCTTCCTTCCTTCCTTCCTTCCTTCCTGCTTCCTTCCTTCCTCCTTCCTTCCCACCATCCTCAATTTTATACTAATTATTCCTAATGGATCCAGCGGGATGCCCGACCACTACCGACACCCGTTTTAGAAATACATATTTCGAGCGCACCATTCCAAACTAACCTGATATGTCCAGTCGCAGATATTTCTCCTTCCGCTTCTCAAATGTCTCTCGTAAATCCCTGCTGTTATCTTTCCGCGGTTTTCCAATGTTTTCTTTCGGTTAGTTTTACTGGGATTTAATTTGGCAATTTTTCAAAGACAATGAAGTATTTCCTTTCATTGTTTGGGACTGGTGGATGCTTTAATGTAATCTTTGTATGTGCTTTGTGCTGGAATTGTGAATTGATACACTGGGAGGACGATGAGAAAGATAACTTGTAATGCAACTGCGCGATCAATTCAACTGCAAGCGATCAACTCGTGTAACGAAATTAACGCTAGATTAACCAATATCGATTTCGTGTATTCCGGTATTATATTCGGAACCTCGAAATTACAGACATACATGTCAAACAAATTAGCAGATGTAGTTATGTTTATTAACTTTGGAGAAGGAAAAATAAATGCCAAATGAAGTATCTTGTGGATTTTAGTCCTTTCGAAGGATAAGAAAAAGGTGCTTTAAACTGATTAGAGGATTTTATGACTTTGGTTCTTTTAGTGCTAATAAGAAAGCTGGGCAAAGCTTTTCATGTAGCTCATTATTTAGTGCAGATTTGCTCTGCTTGCCTTTCATATAAACGGCGAAAGACAAGAAATACGAAAGGAGAAAAACACAGAGTAATAAAGGGAATATCGTGACTGAGCGAATTAGGCCAATCTGGAAAGGTCTTAGGTAGCGCTCTACGTTTATTAGCATAACCTATTATTGCTATCGGGGGGACAAAGAAGGCAGTGTTTTAGCCTGCTGATGTCTGGTATTCCGGCAAACAACAAAGCGGCATTGTCGGCATTAAAGGGTACTATTACGTCGCCGGGACAATAATTGCTTAAGACAACTGAAAGTGCCTTAAAATAATTAAAGCTCATACAGACCTAATAGCTCTCCCCTGTAGCCCAGTTTCACAATGAATTCCTATTATCCCACCACTCTCAAATGCCTTTTAAATCAATTACGATCTGCCCCACTTTTTATTCATGCGACGATTAAACAACTTACCGAGGCTGCGAATTCTTCGGGTGGAAAGATCTAAATGGGAAAATTACTCTGTAATTATTGGCAACTTTGATTGTAATTATCCTAGAGCTTATTTTTTATACCAGGTTTTGTACAAATGGTACGAAAGTGACGCTACTCTGACTTTTGCTTTCAATTAAAATTGTCATACCAACATTTGACTAAAACGAATTTAATGTAGTTCGTTTTTTCAATATTTTGTTCTGAATTTAAGAGGGAGGGGGAAAAATGCGAATTACCTCGGATTGACAAGGGAAACAAGTTACGCAAAAAATACTGCATTGTTTTCGACTGTGCGCGCACTTGATTTGTAAACATTTTTCCTGCTTTTATGCGGGATTGTGTAGTAGTTGGCTAGCGTGCGGGGATGGCGTATTGTGAGAAAAAAGGGATACACGTGCGGCTGTACGGCATGAATGGCAGCGATAAAAGAGACAGAGCCAATTCGTGAAACTTCAGGGAGCGAGAGAAGTTTGCCGTTGCTGGTTGCGCTGCTGTTACTGCCAGTGGCGTCCGCTGAAGAGTCTTTTCTGCAGGCAAATTACTGACATTCACTGTTTGAATACTGAAAGTTTTCATTTATGATGGATATTCAACCGAGAGAGGGTGGGAACCTGCTGCCTTTCATTGTCACCGTTTCATTTACAAGTTTTAAATCGTACCCGACTCATTAGTCCCACGGGACCGCGCGCGCGATCGTCCCACGCAAATTTCGTTCTGATTTTGAGAAAGCCTGGATAGTGCTTTGAAGTTCTCCCCGTTGATTCTTTAGACGACTTGCCGGAATTAAAAGTCCTGCTATTATAACATATTTGTGCGTAGAACAGAAACAGTTTACAATATTTGTGTAAAACAGAATATAATAATAATCACAGTTCACACATTATATAACGAAAAATCCGAATAATAATCTCCAAGCTTCTTTTACAATTAAAGTGACAAATATACTTCGTTCAAGATAGATTTATTCGACTTTCAAGAATAAGAGCTAGCATAAAAGAGGTACGAAATGGTATAAAAACAAGATGTAACTCTTCCTTGACCCACATCTACTTCACCCACTTTTCCACTAGCATTAACTCCGGTGGTGTCAAAGGAAAACTGTTTTTGTGTGAGTGCATTTCACTGGAGCGGTGTGTTGCCGGTGAAAACAAAGGCCGATTGTATAATGCTAATGCCAAGTGCGCGGCAGGAGGACGCTGCGGTGTAACACGTAGACTGGGAGTCATAAGTGATTTCCCAAGGGACATTAGCTTCTTCTTCCCGCCTCGAACCCAACCAAGACGTACTCCGCTCGGATCGGATGCTAGTGTGGATGGCAGCGAGCTCGAGCCAAGATGTGCGATGTGAAATGGGAGTGCGTCCTACTTGCAGGTTGCAGGGAAAAATGGCCGGGACATCAGAGGGTCGCGAAACGACGTGGTGCTCATCTCCTCGGGGAGATGGATCCGCTCCTCATGCGCAACCACTCCGGAGCGAACTTTCTGCTCCCAGCTGTGACACGCGATACTCGATTTTGGATCCTTTCTCCGATATAATGTATCGCCTTCTTTCCTCTATCTCATGCATCTCCCAATGTCAAAGCGCTATCATCACACCTTTTATCTATCATTTAATAAAGTCGCGTTTCAGTAATTGTAGTTAACCAATATTATCTTTAATAGGTCGTGTTTTTGAATTACAGTTGATTCAAAATTAATAGAAAAAAATAGTTGTTGAAAGGATCGATTTCTGTCATGGTAAGAAGAGGAGGATCTCGGTGTCTTATGATCTTACATGATATTATAATGTGTTGGTTTTGAAAACCACGAGCTCCAAATATAGACGGATGCTTCCATTTTTGAGTGCACTTAGCGTGGAAATCCGATAGGAAGGAACGTATTAAATTATTGGCAGGAGGAGGTCGCAATACACCCTGGGGAGATGCTGGCATGTAGCTTTTATTGAGTACGTCCTTGATACCTTCATAAAATATGTATCGCCGAAAAAAGGAGCGGAGAACGTTCTCTTCACGGGTCAAACCTCTTCCATCTGGCGAGATAAATTAATAAACGGGACACAAGGATACAGCTTTCAGAGCAAAAAGCGTACCTGCCAAACGAGTCTTCTCTAAAATTCCAATTCCCCCAAAGGGACGACGTAACACACCGTGAACCAAGCATTAGACATTCCTCTCACAGGCATCTTAATGACCTGTTATTCCAGAATACTTAAATCAAGCACAGGATGTATAAGCAAAAGCTCGAGCAAGCAACTGCATGTTTAATGCAGTAACAACAGATTTTTGAGAATAAGTATAACAACTTTCCCAAAGAAAGACGCTAAAGATTTTGAGAACCCTTCAACGAAAATAACGAAAACTTTCTATTTATTCGGAAAAAGAGAATTATTATACTCTAATTATTTTAAAAGAATTATAAATGCAGGACCATCTCCCATAGGACCGACAGCTGGCCATTTCACTGTAAGGTCAACGGTGTTCCATTGCAGGGAGATCCTGCGGAGCTGATAATTTCCCGAGAAAATTTCGTGTGATTGCCGTGTGCCGCGTGGCGACAATGACGAGGTAATTGGCAATTTCTTAAAGCTGGTGCGCCGAGGGGAAAGGCTCCTCTTGGCGAAAGGCAAAGGGGGCGCTACGGGAAACTTTGATGAACAATTTCCCGTTTGCCGGTGCTGGTATCGGCGCGCAGCCGAATTCGATTTCAATGTCGCAGGACGTCGAGGAAATTCCGTATTATTTATATGTAGCTGCACACGTGACGCACGAGTGCAGCGGTACGCCGTGTATGCTTTCGAGCGGAAGGTAGAACAAGCTCTCGCACAGGCAGAGCTTAGGAATACGCTATCATGGAAGGAGCGAAATTCGAAATTCATGGAATTTGTCGTTGGCTCTCATGCGTGCCGCGTGTTTCCTTCGAGATTGGACAGTGTGTGCTCCTTGATGTCATAAGTTCCGCACTCCTCGCTCAACGCTTCTTTATCAATACTTTAGTCAGCCATATTTCAGTTTGCCTCGATATTTAACCTGCGCGCTTCCCGCTCCTGTCTCCCTTTCGCTAGTGCCATCCCACTTTTCGGCAATGTCCTCGTTGTCCTCAAGACGAGAAAACTTGCGAGTATTTTTCAATCTCCCTCTAACTTTACGCCTCTCCTCCACTCGAGCACTCCCACTCCAGTCTTTCCTCGAGGAATAGCACGGTAAAGCCGCTTCCTTCCAGAAACAAGTAGAATAAGACTCTGGTCGGGTGTTGCTTCTGTATTAGAATGCGTGGAGCAGTTATTTTAAGGAGTCCCAGAGGTTATGTTAGCGATTCTCCGGGACATCCAGTTGCTGATGGAGAAAGAATAGAGAGGCGAGTGAATGTTGTTACTGTCGAACTAGAAAGAGTTTGATTCGCCTCGAACAGGGTATCAGGTTGTTAATGTAACCAATACGAATACCAAATGTAGGAAAAATGAATGAGCATTTATACTGTCGCCAGTAAAGTTAAACCTTTATTTTAAAAAACGATTTTACATAGTTTACTAGTTGTTAGTTATGTTTAGAAACATCTAAAAGAGCGTGTAAACGGAACGATGTAAACCTAATCTTTCATTAATAGTTCCTGCATCAGGTGGCAAAAGCTCAAAGTTGGTTAAGGTTCATTGTATTCTAGGCACGACTCGCGGAATCATCTTAGAAATCGAATTCCCGGCGGTAGTCCCCGTGGGATCTTGGAATGGGGTGACGGCGACAACGGTAGCGATGTGCCGGGGGATAAACGGCGATTATCGCGTTTTAATTAAGGCTTTATTATCTGCTGGTGAAAACTTGATATTGGGTAATTGGGAAAGTCTGCTTAGCCCGGCGCACTCGTTGCGCCCTGCCGCCATCCTCTCGAGTAGGTACTTAAAGGCTGGCAGTGTGGTTCCGCTCGAGGAGCCAAATCGTTGTCAAAGAAACCTACCCCCACTCTATCTTCCTTTCCCTCACTCGATTTCTTCTACCCTTTCCTTCGTTTCCCTCTTTTCCTTTATTGCTGCAAGTCCTTTCCTAATACCTGTAAATCTCCCTTCGGCTCTCTTAATGATAATATTGATAGAAATCCATCTCGATGGAAGAGGCTATTATCTGGCATTTAATAGTTAAAAATGTTTTGGAACAGCTCACTTTTTAATTGCTATATATTTTAAAAAATACAACCTTTGAATATATATTTCTGCGTTATAGGTTGGTTATAAGTTCTGATACAGTGTATTATAGAACGAAGAATGAAATAGGAGGACGATACGCGTTTGATTAAGGTTACGTTCCCACTTGGAGCGTTGGCCAGCCATAAATTCGAGTGGTGAATTCTCCTTTCGATGGGAGAGTTTTTCATAGCGGAGGGTCGGTGGGATCCTTTGGAAATTCCATGAATAGTCGAACAGGCATTGCCGATATAAGGGAACGAAGCGGGTGATTTTCTGTAATGGCGCCATTAGAGGCCTGTGTGGCTTCGATGCTCTGATAATTCCTGATTATGGACGACGGTATCGGCCGAACAGCCAGAACCCGGTTACGCGATTTAAAAGTAATTATGGCCGCCTTATTTATGTCGCCTTGGTAGCGGCTCGTGGGCGCGGCATTATTTCACGGGGATTTAGGGCCGGGCAATTAACAGATAAAATCTCCGGCTATTTTTCTGCCGAGCGCCGAGAGAGCTTTCACTTGCACCCGGGGATCTGTCCGGGACTAGAGGATCCAGGCTTTCTCCTCACAATTTATACAACGCTAAACACAGCTCCGTTTAAGCCTTTTTCCCTTAGTGTCCGCTTTCCTCCAACTCTTTCGCGCCGATCCTTCCTGATTTACTCGATGCTTTAATTCTCCTTAACACGCCTTTCTTTTAATTGCTTCCCACACCTGCCAGTCTTTTTAGGACTGAGCAATCTCAGTCTTTATTCCCTCTAAAATCTTCTCTCTTCGCCAAGCATTTTCACTTTGCGAGCAAGAAAATGTATGTATTCGAAAAATTGGTGAGGAATTTCCTATTAACAAAGCCACTTGGGAATCTTGTCGTTTCGCACGAAATGTAGTCGATTCGAGAGTGTCTTCTCGACTCTTGTCATGCGTGAAGAGAGGAAAAATCCGGAGGCAGACTTTTGGTAAGAGGCTCGTACGATGGATGGTACGCGGGAAACAGGCCGTCAAGGATGACGCTGCCCGGTTTTCCAGTGGAGTGTCTCATTTTTGAACCACTCGAGGAATTTGACTACCGCAAGAGGAACACTACATCCCTTCACTCTCCACCCTCGTACGCATGCTCGCTCGTTTCAGCCCGGGAATCGGAATCCCATCCTGGCATGCGCAAACAAACCTTCTTTTTCTATATCTTTATTGTTAACTGCAACATTATCACTAACATATATAGTTTATGATTGGTATCTTTCACGTACTTTTGCTTAATTTTCTATACTATCTTTGCAATGTATTTGTATCTTGAACAATAATATTTTCTTATAGCTATTTATAGTTGAACTTCATCCTTATGTAGTATAAAAACTTGATACATTACTGATTATTATTAATAAACTTAGGAAACATATGCTAGCCCTCGATTTTTTCTGGTTGATTACAATTATAAGCACAATTAATTAGGTGATTCTGCGTAGTGATAAATGCAGACGGACTAATTTCGCGAGTCCTATAATTCGGTGAGAACTACTTAGGAAACATGCAAGCTGCCGAGCTCTTTTTCGTAGGAAACTACTTTCACTCTTTTTCTCTGGGTGGCTGTGGATGGAAAGGCTCGTTGAACGCACGCGCTCGAACTCCTTTGGTGGCGGCGCGTCGTCGAGGGAATCTGGAACGGGATGGATTGTCGGTGGAGGGCTCGTTAGACGGCGCGCGGATTTAATTACCTATGACAACTCGAAACTACACGGCGCGGACTCGCGCGAGTGCCACTTGTGCCTGACAGATTGAGCTTCCTCAGCCGCAAATGACACCCCACTTGCCCTCCGTGCTTCGAGCGCTTCTTTTCTCCGGTACTAACGCATTTGTGTATCATAGTTTTCCAACGCGCTTTTCCACTCGATGTGCCGTGCGACTACTCTCGAAACACTCCTGAATCAGGGATGAGAATTCTAATAAATTGTAAGTTATCGATGGCGCCAACTTCATGGAAATATAAATGTGTACTAGAATCATAAAACCTAACTTCTTACAGCTTAGTCATGATTGAAATAAATTATGGAAAATTCTTATGTGTATACATTAATATAATTAATAAAAAAAACATAATATCATTTTAACATTATAAATAAATTTTATATCAATTTTCAATAGAATCTAAAATCAGTATTGTTCACTAACAACATTTTTCCGATTCACAATTAATTTATTTGCTTGCCAGTTTATTTAAGATCGTCCGATTCTCGGAAGTTAGCAGAACGTTTGCTATTCGCATCAGCACTAATAAATGCTCAGCAAAGATATCCTTGTGTGCGCGCAGTCTCTTTTCGGGAGATATCAAGGATCTGCTGTGGCCAGCGCAGATTCTAGCTAGCCCATACCTGGGAGAGCTCGAGTGAATAGCGTGCCTTCATAGTTTGCCCAATTAAAATACTAATTAGAATTACTTGGCAGTTGCTTAAACTGCTGTTATATGTTTGTGCCGCTTCGCCCGGATGCTCGGCTCTGCTCGCGGCAAATATTTACATAAATTTGGCGCCGTTAATTAAGGTCAAATTATTGTCTGCCGCTCTGCGCATGAATTATTATAGTAACACCGACCGCCACTTTCCGCACGCAGTATAATCATCCCCATGTAATAATGCTTGTAATTAGAATCGCGCTATCATTACTGCCGCCAAACTAATCGCAGTACAAATAATGATTTTTGTTACGACATTCTACTAAAGGACCTCGTTGTACCTCGAATTAGTAATTAATTCGTTTGAGATGTAACTTCGTTTTAAATCTGGCAAAAGTTTATAACGAGCTTTCTTGAAAGCTTATTCTTTCTCTTTTTTACTAATTAAATTACATTCTTTTTCGCTGCCCTCTGCTACGCTTTATATTATATTTAAGATAATTCTTTATTATTATTTCCTTTCTTTCTACGTTCAAAGTATACAAATCGGAATATTATATCACAAAAAATTAAATTGAAGCTACTTCTGTAATACGGTTACACATATGCTGTGTTATAAAATATAAAATTAACTAATGCACGACTATAATCCACGTTGATGGGATAGAATTACGTCGAGGAATGCCTGCCTAAAACATTCCTCCGCGAATGAAGCATTTTCACCAGCATTTTTAACGGGGCTTCCAATTATGACATCCCAAAAAATGCTTTTATATCTTTATTACACGGTCTATTAGAGAACTGGTTCCACACGGTATTAACGCGTAGCTACTACCAGTTCTAATTGAATAGTTGGGCTGTGCTTAAGCGACTTTATAATGGCCCGGCCTGTATAAACAAGAAGATAAAGCCAGAGCATCGACTAGTTTAACGGGTGTCAATAACGGCTAGGGGAATAGCCAGAACGATACTTATGGCCGGCGATTTCCCATTCAGTATAATTCTAACGAGGGTGGTATATCGGCCGGCAGGAATCGTGAAATCCATATCGTGGACAGTAACAATATATACAGAGCGTATACAGAGCGTATACAGGGCGTTTACAGAGCGTGCAGGGCGCATTGCCGAACGATAACTATCGCGTTCATGCAGATTCATGGGAGCGAGCTTTACGCCCGCTCGAGAGTCCTTGGATCATCCATAACCGGTGTGTTATCGAACCTGCTATCCTTTTCCCGACACGATACAGAATCGAGTGCGCGAGAGAAAGTTCCTAAAACGCCCGCTCGCGGTCAACGAAAATTACGAGCGGACGTAAAACTATTTTTGTGCCGGCTTTTATCGGGGATCGGACACGTTATCGGAGTATGGCGATCGAGCTTTCTGCGCGCACACCACGAGCAATATCTGCTAAGTGTGTTCGAAGAACACTCGCGATCTCGCGATCGATGATAGTCTTTAAATTAGTCTGACTGGATGTAGTGAGACTTATAGATATTATGATTTCATGATTTTTATATAATTGGATTATATTTGCAAGATAATTCTTTGAAGCTGCCTATTCTTTAATGATTTGCAAATCATTTAAATTATGCTAAAATTTTTGTTACTGAATTCTGCCATCTCCTGTGAGAGTTTCAGCAATCATAATAATGTGATAAACGTATTATGAATAAATAAAAGAGGTGTATCGTGAGGAGGTCCAATCATAATTGATCTACTACAGATACATATAGTTCTAGTTATTTGATACATGAAACTGTTTGTGTTCTCTGGAGCCTCATGGGGAATCTTCCATCGAAAGCAAAGCAAGGCAAGGGGGTGTTGTCGTGGTCGGAGCAAGCAAGATTTGAAAGTGAAATGATTTTTGGTGCCCCGATGGAAATCTGGCTGACGGTGGACGAGCGTCGACGGGCGGTTATCAAATATTTGTCGATTCCGGATGCATGAAATGCAGTACAATAATTGTGCGCGTGTATCAATGATTAATTTGCTTGTATCCGAGCGGTAGTGCGCTACATATGTATTCGTTGCGCGGAATTGACCAGATCAATATCGGTGATATTCATTTTTCACAATCGTTCTGGCCGCTTGTGCGCGCCAGAATCTGTGAAATCCCTGACACCTCTCTGTTGTTCCCGGCACGACATGCCATGCGGATTAATATCTCGTTACATATCTCGAAAACTTTATCTAACTGTCCAAATGAAAACGCGTCCGATTCGCCAAGCCAGCAAATTCCCCGAGCCGAAATTCCACTTTACTTTATTACTTCGAGGGAACTTTTCTGGGTTACGCTAATATCTGACCCTTGAATTCCAATCGGTTCGATTCCAAACGCTCGTTTTCTTCCTATCTCACCATCTCTCCTCGTTCCTTTGAATTATAAAAGTGCTTTAGCCGATTTTATCGGCAATAACGTGTTACTGACGATGCAATTGAACCGCTTATTAATGCGTTGGAACAGCAGCGCTCCAATAGTGTTTTGATCCTAACTTGGAAGCCCATCTGCTACACTGATTTTGATCCAATTCCATCCTGTCGGATTATCCGCCCGGCTACTTGTTTGCTTGGCAAATATTTCTCGATAAATCTATCAGCCGTTCTCGAATTAGTTCAATGCAAATTTCCCGCTCGCGAGCGGAGTTACGTTCATAATTAATCGGTACGAATTATTAGCCTCTCGAGCATATTGATTTTTCTACGCTCGCTCCGCGGAATGAATGGCTTTGTAAATAAAATATACCTTCACTAGTCTGCCCATCCACTTCTCCTCGGAACTACGTTTACAATAGGTACAGTTATATGTCTTTAGTGTAAATTAAATAAGTTTAGTACGAGAGAAATGTTGATAAGTGATTAATTTATTGGATTTTTATCATTCAATCTTTTTATAAGTTCTTAGATAATTAATTCGTGGGAGAATCTCAAAATCAATGATGTGCGGAGTTTCAAACACTGGAATATCGTTCTAGTTATTACCACATTGCAGGTGCTGTGGTTAGGTTCCTAACTGTTCAGCGCACAAATGAAATGCCAGTCGTCTCCAACAGGCAATTTGCTGGCCATTGGGAGGGTATACATTAAAAGAAATTAAATTGGACCTTTCTGGCTTTATTACCCGTTGCGTATGCTTGCTAGTCTGTCAAAGGGTGAATTTCCATCGGTGTATTTTCAGCGCTGACTCTGTTGAGAGCTTTGTTCTACTTTCCTAACCTAGAAACGCCAGCCATTTAATCAAACTAATATTCCGAGTGAAATCTTCCCTCTGAAATATACATTTCTCTGGAACTTCGAAAAGTCTACCTAAACTTTTCAACAACAAATTCTTAGTTACAAATTTATATTTGCAAACCTACTTTTCATTCTCCCAAGCATTGATATTGAACAACAATACTAAAAATTGTTCATATATAATAATATAAAACAATTCAAGTTTGCAGCAACTTTCTTGACGTTCGAAAGAACAAAAGCATTCTTGTAATAAGTTACTCGAGTTGGAGAAAAGAGTCGAGTCAATCGGGAGCCCGGAAGTCATCGGTGGGTTAATGGGGGAGTACGTTTTCCTAATTCGGTTTGGCCATTTTCTTTCTGCAACTGGATGCTAGCGGTAGAGAGAGAGAGAGATGGGGGAGAGGAGAGAGAAGAGCGGTGTCTGCAGGGGACTGGCCTCTTTTTCTTCGTGTCTTCAAGTTCTGTCATGGTAATTGCAGTCGAAACGACCGGCTACTCGCAGTCTGGTCGTCGGGAATCGACGCCCATCACGGTGGTTAGGCAGCCAGCCAACCGGGGGTTCAACGAACCCGTCGAACCCATCCTGCCGGCGACGAACACGATATCCCACGTCCTTCGCGTCCTGCTTCCAGGCAGGATCCATACTTTGCATCTTCCTAGCAGGGTCCATACTTCCTGTCTTTCTACCAACCAGCATCTATACTTTGCGTCCTCCTTCTGATACACTCACCTTAATTCAACCCCAACCGGATGTCCTCCGCTGTTTATGACCTTCTTCAGGATTCAGAAAACTAAGGATTTCCGAGGAATAAAATTTCTTTGTTATTCTTCTCGTTGTTGTACTTGGGCAACATGTGTTTACTTGGGCCTGAAAGTGATTAGACGGAAAGTAATAGATCTTTTCTTTGGCATCGGTTGAGAAAATAGTTTCTCATTAATTCTTCAAGATAAAACACTTTCTCCATGTATCTTAAGACAGTGCTATCAATGAACCTCTCAAAAAAACATCCTTTGCTGTTCTTCGATCGACTTCCTTGCCGCGTCCAAGACATAAAAACTTTAAGCACTGGCGTTCCAAATGCTTTTCCGTATTAACGGGCCAGCCAAGCCGTATCCTTGGAATGCATTACCGGGGGTAACTTCACGATCGTTCCACTGGTCCAAGAAAAATAAGCTTTCATTCGTTGGCTGTGGTGCATTCGATCGATGCGACCCGATTCTTGGGGGTAGATCCTTCGTTTTACGGTAAATGCGGCACGCCCGTTTCATTCTGTCGCCCCGCTACTGGAAAAACGCACGCGGAGGGGTTGAAGGGGGGGGGGGGGGGGGGCATGTTTGCGCAGTTTTCCCGGTGCACGTAAGAGAGTAGCGATTTGCATTTAATGGGTGGGTGGGCAAGTGGGGAGGCGAAAGAGGGGGCCAAGCCAGCAACGGAGAAGGTAGCGAATGAACGTTTGAATGTTTTCATGGGGCGCAAAAGTTCGAGAGCTTTTCCAATTAAAAGTTTCAAACGGCTTCTCTGTGAGGCTCGATTGCGCTGGGCGCGTAGCCATTCTTAGAGCTTGCGAGTCCGTTTCGATTGGGCCGCGCTCAATAGAGCACCGATTACTCGATTATACTAGTCGAGGATACATTCTCCTACTCGATACAGAGATAGATCCCTGCGTGACAGTTTTAAATTATGCTGGCAAATTTCATGTTTTTCCTTCGATACATGCTAACAATCTGGTCAGTGTGTAATCAGCTGCTTTGCATGGAAAGCGTTCGTTGTTTTATTATAGCTTCGTGATTGATCATCATTGCTTCGTATTATTTCGTATTATTTCCCATGTGTCTATTCATTAAAAGGACATTTGGGATATTATAGCTAATTAGCCAATAAATAGCTTGTGCCGTATATATAACATATACTAATTACAAGCATTATAAGAATACTATATCCCGTATATCCATTATTGGATCTTTAAAGCGCACATATCAGTTCGAAACGAAGGAATTACGGTGGAAACTCTTGAATCATCACGGTGTACCATTTTTTTTAGGATTTATTTGTAAAAACAGAAAGTGGTTTAGAGTTGCACACAAGTCGATTTATGTGGAAAACGCGTTTAGCACGGTGCGATGAAGTATTTTCACTTTATTTCCGGAGCGTGGTAAAAGGTTTTATAAAACAGAGGGCACAAAATGGAGAGTTTAACGGTTGCTTGATTTGATTCACATTTGAAATTCGTACACCTCTGTCGAGATTTTTAAAATATGCTTGTACTCGGCGCAAGCGAAAATAGGTGGGTGCTGAATGAACTAGTTCGTATTTGTAGCACTAGTAGCAATTGTTTCACTACTAAGTACTTCGAAAACTCTTTGGACCGCACATAGTTGATGTGTAAAATTCCCCCTACTTAATTGCTAACCGACTATAGTTAGTGAACTGGCATTAATTTATCTAAGAACTTGTTCAATTCTTAATACCCAAAAAGAGTTTCGTATGGAAACTCTTCTTTCTTCGGGCATAATATTCATGAACAGTGATCCCCTTGGAAGGCAGACGGCGGAGATTCGAAATGCATCAGACGCTAGGGAGAAAAATGGCATGAAACGTCAATGGGTTTGAGAGGAGTTGGGGGGACGAAACGAATGGTGAGCTTGGCAAAAACGGATACAGCACCCAGCGGTCCAATTTAAATGAATCACCCGAGAGAAAATTGCATCCGCACTCACGTAGGTATCAGAGGATCGTTGGGAAAGCGGGAGACCACGTTTGAGGAACATTGTCTAGCAATTTTCGAGGCGATACTCTCGTTCCCTCTCGGTCGGCGTGGCACACGGGCACTGTACGGCGGAAGCGTGACGAGGCGTCCGGATTTAAAAGCGGGAGAAGACGAAGCCTGAAACTGCGTGACGAAACGATCTCTGAAGTAACTGCACTCTTGTGGATTGGTTGGTCCCCTAACCCTTTCCGCGCTGCGAGGTTAGGTCCGCTGGCGCTGCTGCTGCTGCTGGCGCTGCCTTTTTTCAAATTACCTTTTTGATTTATGTCATCGTCCGCCGCGGATCCCAGCTCGCTTTTCCCATTTACATGCAGATGCACCGGTAGATCGACGTAATTGCACGTGGCGTGCTTATCGTAGCTATGCGAGTTCGGCAAAGTGGTCCGGGCGCACCTCGCTCTCACCAAATCCCTCTGCATCCATCACCGAATGAGCCTTTTTCGAAACTACCATTTCGTCAATTGTCTGCAAACTGGAAACGTTCAAAGCGAGACCGTTTTCAACCTCGGACAGGTCAATCCTGGAATAATCCGATATACAGTATTGTATACATACAGTGACATTGATGCTTCCAACTACGGGAAAACTTCATAAAGTCTTATTCTTTTGGGGAATCCTCCCTATTCTCTTTACAATTTGCATTCCGTGATCTTAGGGATTCCTCTTTCACATTGTTCAATATCAAGTTTTCCTATTATTATTCATCTAACTTAATTATTCCTTGAAAATTAATTACACCCATCCTAATACAGTAAATTAGAAGAGGGTGTAATTAAAAAGAAGTATGTGAAAGAAGACCTTTGTATTGAGTAAACAATGAGGGTTAGGATGGGGGCAAATTTAAATTCGATGTCACAGGCGTGTCTTGCCATCAGGATGGAAATCACTCGTCCACGTCATTGCAACGCTCGTCCCGTGTACATGAAAACCACTCTCCCGATTTCCCGGCACTGTTTGCACTCCGACTGCGAACCGCTCAGCCGTGTGCTGATTTATTATTCGTAGAAAATTTATTATTCGCATCCGGCAATCTGAGTGTGTGCACTCGCACCAACACAAACTCCGTTCAAAGAGTGACAGAGTCGGGACAGTGTGGTAAAGTATGTAATCCGGATGCAAGGATAAAAGAAAAAATCTGGTGTGGAGATAAATATAAAAAATCATATCGATTTTGTCTCGTAAACTTAATACGACACCGGTGATAAATAATTATGGCAACAAAAAACTGGTGAACGTTGGCTCACTCGAACTACCTCAATCGGAGGAACAACTTCCGGAAGTTCGAGAGGGGTGCGGAGTACCACGAACGTTTCGGGAAACCGAAGCTTTTTCACAAAGTTTTTCATAAAGCTTTACGGTTTCGAGACGCGAGAGCCTTGCCAGTTTGGCTTTGCTGTGGTGCAAACCGATCTGCCTGTTAACTTTTACCTCCGCTTTGAAAGCACTCCTCGGACGACTAGTCAGGCACATAAAACTGCATTCAGCCAGATTACCAGTTTAAATGTTAGAGAAACCATTTTTTCATATCGCGAAAATATCTACACAAACTTTACCAAAACTAATAACCACAGTTATCTTCCATACTTCAATCATTCCCAATCAACAAGGTGTTAATTAATTCCCACTTCGCATACATCAGAAATTCTCAGCAAACTGAGGTAAGTACAGAACTTTATTTCGCCGCGAGTAGCAACTCAACGAGCTCAACGATCTTTGTAATAAAGCGACACTCGTTAAAACGGAATGATTTGGCGCTAGAGTGCCGAGGCATGGGATCTAGGAATGGGGTAAGGTGCGGTTGGGCAGTGAAGTAAAGTCTCGGTGGAATAACAAGTTCATCTGCGCGGTCCGCGAGGAGAAAATCCGGCTGGGACGGCGCGGCGGCGGCGGTTCTGGCGGATATTACCGGCGAGGTAAGCGGGCAAAGAATATCGTTTCATTTTACTAAGGAACGGCGCGTGGTCGCCGTAAATCCTCGGCGCAACAACACACTGGCTAGGAAGAGGAGAGAAGGTGGAGCGGGCAATGAGAATAACAGAAGGTGCGAGGAGAGATATCAAAGTGCTTCTCCAGCGGCGAACGGCAGAAAAACAGGAAGGAGAAGGGGGGGAAAGGGGAGAACTGGCGAGAAGAGGGAGAGAAAGGATGCTTGTAGGAGAAACGTGCTCGAAAGATAATTAAAATGTCTTGGCGTCCTGAACTGGCCACGAGTTATGGCTCCAACTTCCAACCTCCTTCTCGTTCTCCCTCCTCCTCCTCCTCCTCCTCCTCCTCCTCCTCCTCCCTATCTCTCTTTCCCTGATTTCCTCCCGTAAGCAAACCGTACAGTTGTTCCAGCTGGAACACCCGCTGTTATTCCTGCCATACTCCCAGGGCTAACGAGCTGTAAATTCGCAAGTGCCTATGTAATTCAGTTTATGGCCACAGTCCATATACACATGCAAGCCTGTTCACCACCTGTTAATGAGTTTCGATTTTAAGTACACCTTTGGAACAGCATCGGTAATGGAGCGATTAGCCTCCAGAAGTGGAAGCTTTCGGTTTGCTATAAACAGTTGCTGATAATGCATCAATTCCCTGTACAAAGCTCTACTTTAATCCAAACGTTTTATTTTAGCTTTAATATTATTGAGTTTTAATGTAGTATTTCGATCTTCTTAGTTTGATGGATGCTTCTAAAAAGTGTGGTGTAAGAAAGAGTGAGAGATCCTGTGGTGATTGTACTACTTGTCTGACACGAGTAGGGTATATTCTCCTTAATTTTAAAATTCCTTTTTCCCTGGTATAAAGACTTTGTATAAACTTCTCTTGACATTATTTACATAAAGATAAAGATTTATAAGTCGATTCGTGCACATTTACGTTACATAAGACGAAAGATAGTACCAGACCAGTGAAGATGCCAGTTCTTTCTCTTATCAGGCAGCTCCTCTTTGAGGTGGAATCAAAAATCCTTCGATTTGCACACCGCCGAGAGCTTCTCGCCATTTGTTCAGTTTAAAGTCTCTTTCCCGTGCAGAGTCTCCGAAGACACCGGCGACAATGACGAATGAACTTTCTCTAGATCAGGAACATCTGCATCCACTCGTCTTCGTGAAAATTGTCACGCGGAACTTGTCGTTCTTCCTTACAGAGCGATCGCAATGAAGACAATGATCGTTATTAATGGGGTCGATTCGTGGACGTTAAAAGCGACATAAATAACACGTTCCTCGCATACCCCGCAGCAAATTGTTTTTTCCGATATTCTCTGCTATATGAAACATTTCATATTTGTGGAATAACCGGGCGGATTGCACTTCCGTGTACACTCCGTATTAATATCCGGATTTCTTTTCCAAATACGCTTGGCGTTATTTCGCCCGGGATTTTATTGGCTTCTTTGCCGAATATCTCCCACCTATTGTTAGCCTTTCAATTCTTTCATTAAATCTCCCAAAACTAATGTCTATGCTTTCGCAAACAATTAACTTCACATTGACAATGAAAAAACTGTCTAGTTTTCCCAGTGCTTTTACTGACTCGGCAAACACAATGGAGACACATTTTGCGCTCAAGCTCGCCGATAGATTGATCCCTGCGATGGACGGTCTGTTGATTATCAAGTTCGTGTTCTGCCGTCAATCCAGCAAGATTGGCCTCGCTCCCCTTTGACATTGTGCTCGCGCGAAGCACATTCGCAGAGTAACTGGTTCATGCAAAATTCGTAGACAGCCCGAGTTAACGAGCTGTGAACCCGTGAACACGCTTTAGAAGTGTTACGCAGCCAGTGCAGAGAGAGGGCCTGCAAGTGAGTAAGTGGGTGCGAGGGTGGCAGGTGGGTGGGGTGGTTCTAAGGAGAGGGAAAAGGGGTGGGTGCGGGTTGGAAGTGAACCAGCCCATTCAAGCAGTCAGTGGTAAATTGCGCGTGTATAACGATAATGCCGTGAAGAGACAAGGAATCCATCTGCGGTGACGTGCCTCTTCTCTGACGCTCTCCTATATGGGTGTGCCTGTGTATGTGTAAGCGTGTATGTGTGTGTATGCGCTGGGGCCGTTAATAGGCCATTCATGACAGCTAACTTGATAGATACAGCGCGCGCACTGCGAACTTCAATGAGCATATCTCCCTTTGGAGATCGCATTCACGATTACTGATCGATCGGCCGGCTTTTAAGCTGTTGCTTAAATGCCATTATTCAAAGCACAGCCGGCTGAAGGACGCTGGAATTATGTTCGTCGAAATTTCCAAAGGCGCATTAGGACCCGCGCAGTATAACTCATAGTGATAGTTGCTAGTGCTAGACTTCCTGGTTCCGATGTACGTCAGTGGAGGTTTGAGAGGAAATTTCTTGTTTCATTTCGGCTGATTTTATGTTAGTTCGGAGGGATGTTTAAATATTAGTCTTTCTTCGCTTTGGGAATTCGCGTGAACTAACAAAGGATGCGTTGCACGTCATATTTGTTTTAAAGTCTAATTAATTTGAGTGTATTTTGACATTCCAAGAACCTCGAAATTTACTTCGTCATAATTTAAATGTACGCTATTCTTAATTTGACAAAAGAGCAAATTCGATTCGCCATTGTGCCAATTGATTAATCTTTCGCTACTGAGAAAGTGCAAATTGGTTGCGCATTCATTATCGAAAGGATCCTTCGACATGACAATTAACTGAAAGGGCAATATTGAATGACGGCGGAATTGTTTTCGATTTAATTAAAATCATGAGCCCGGAGAGTTGAATAATGCCCTTTTATGGCGGGCGGTATTAATCGAGTTGGCGTCCGAAAAGAAAAAACTTCTAAATCGGAAATACGTCGAAATCAATCATCACGGATAGGCGGCGATACGGGTGATCGGGCAGACAGGCCAGGAAAGAATAAATTGCCGCGATTTCAAAAACCCGCCCCAAATTTCGTCGGGGCTATTTATTCTCTTTGGGATCTTGCATATTCGCCGCGATTTATCTCGCTCGCGAAAAATTCAAATCTCCACGCTCGGCGGACCGAAAATATATCCAACCATTTCACAACCTACTTCTGGCAGCGTCCACGCCTCCGACATTGCGCCCGACGCGCCCCCACACGCTACCTCGCAAAATCCACTTCAACCCTCTGCACCACTGAAGTAACGCTTACAGTACTCAATTCATGCCAGTTTAACTGTTGGTACTGCCACGCCAAGTGGAAACTGTTCAGGAGATCTCTCGTGCGATTTTTAAAATTAAAAGCTCACATTACTGCTGCCCACCAAATAGTCCTGGATCTCGTTATGTTATATTAACGATACTAGTAAATCCAACACTAATAATAGAGTATCTAATACAAATTTATACTCACTTACTTTCTTATATAAAAAGATTGTATCTGATAAACTGACCATTATTAATTCCAAAAATACTACATGAAAATCTCTCAAAAACAATGACAAAAAACTGCGACGTCCAAGAAAGGAAAGCACGAAAGAAAGTAGCTGTAAGTTTTTGATAAAAAGAGCGTATCTGGTTGGATACAACGAGTTTGTGAGTGTCGATAGGTTATCCGAGCGGAGGGCCGGAGCCAAACTAGGAAGGACATAAAACCATAAGCGGCTCAGTGATCACCGGAATGGATTTGGAGGATAATTTGTGAGGGGGTAAAGGGCATTTGTCGCAGCGGGCGATGCATCGAAGCGCGAAAGCACTTTTTAAAGAGTGGCTTTTCGGCAGGACGCCGACGTGCCATGGCCAGTGAAAGGGTGGGCGAGTTGGGGGGTTGGTAGGTGAGTTGGGGGTTATACATTCGTTTGGATCGGTTAGGTGCATCGCCGCGTTGATTTATCGCTCGCCTTATCGCCACTGGCTCCTGCCCTTCGATGCCAGTGATCGTTTCCTATATTTTACACGGGACAGCCGTGATTTATCGTTCGTTTCACGGGTTTGCTTGGCCCGCGCGCAATTATCAGTAACTCCCTCGGCCCAAGTGCGCCCAGAGATTAGACGCCGATCGTTCTGCCTGCCCCCACTCTCTCTCTCTCTCTCTCTCTCTCTCTCTCTCTCTCTCTCTCTCTCTCCCTCTCTTCCTCTCCCTATCTCTCTCCTCGCTCTTTTATCAGCTCCCGCCGCCGATTTACTCGCTGCCCTGTTTGCACCACGTCCGCCAGCTTATTCCTCCATTCCTCCTGGGATTCCGCACTTTTAATCGGACTGGTTAATCCTGCTATCGAACACTCCTGTAATCGTATCAGACCTTTCTCCTGGCTATCGATCAGGAACTAACAGCTCATAAATGAGACTTAGTGAACCTCGCCCTCCTAAAGTGGCTTCGATGTACAATCTACTAGCTCTTTGTAGGACATTCATTGACCCACAGTTCTTTATCTAATTATTGTGAACTACAAACCAGACACTTTGTTAGGTTAGAAACATCGGATTCAAATACTTGACAGTTGTGTTTTTCAGATTATTCGGTTGTTAGTTTCCTAGGAATGTATAAATCTAATATTACGTGAAATAGTAACAAGGTTCCTTTCAAGAACGAAGTAGAAAAGTGCGCGCACTAACGTTCCAGTAACAAAAGATTATTTCTCCATTCCTGCACCAGAGCGGAACTCGGTGTGTACGCTCTTGCGTACTTTTTGCCTGAAATTGCAAAGAATCCTCCACTTCCGGCTACTGCTGCCAACAGAACTACAAGAAGCCAAGCTCGCGCAGGGCAGACTTAACAATGTACTATTATGAGCCCAAAACAATGAACTTTATTTTCAAACCATTGAAACAATGTATCTAAAATTACGGGAATGTTTAATACAATCGAATGAAAGTTGAGTTAAAGTGAGAGCTGGCCTAAAAAAGGTTCGATTAAAGCTCGGAAGGAGGAGGATCGGGGTTGATTGCGCAGAATCCGGTATCTCGCCCGGGCGTAACCAACAATCCGCAATAAATAATCCTCGCCGCGATAGGCAGCGCTGGGTGCAGTTTGCAGCAGTGATGTATACTTTCCAGCAAATTGCTGGGAAAGCTGGAGCCTGTGCTGCGAAGTTAGCGTACCCGCTGGCATAACTTTAAAAGTCCCCCGGAAGGATAAATTGCTGCGCGGGCAATATATCGTCGTTCGTGAGTCGATCGAACTCTCTCTGCCTAGGCACATACCTACACACCTGCAAAAACAGATAGGATCAATCCCAGCATTGAGCCGCCTGTCCACCCCGCAAAACATACGCATACAAATGCTCCTGAAACTCTGTTATACTCGATATGTCCATTGTATTAACTCCGTTCATGCCAGCATCTGCTAACTAATGTCTACAGGAAATGCTCCATTGATTATGCGCGTTAGTAAAAAGTCAGCATGTATCGCTCTCGGACCTACAACATTATTGTACAGAAGAAGAAATAATTTGTGAGCAGTGACAAAGTGATGAATTGCTCCAGTGGCATTTTTCCATCACTTTTTACTGTACTGTCGTTCTTTTATGACAAACGGAGTCCAATTTCACACTGGCGGTGCCACTCGTTGGCATTTTTCCATCATACTTGACGCCTATATCGCCATTTGTCTCCCAGAACTGCACAATAGCATGTGTGGTGGGATGTTCAATAAACTCGACACCCCTAAAGCGAGCCAGAGTTCTGGCAAGGTGTGGCTAAACAATCGTTAAAACCTTCTCTTGTTGTACCAGCAATAGAACAACAACGCGACACAATACTGATGGTACATATTGTTTTCTAAATCGTTTTAGAAAATAATCTTTTAAACTTCGTTCACATGTTCCCATTGTATACCAATCTTTCTTTTGTCCCAGTAAGCCTCTTTAATGAAATTCAAGCTTTTCATTTCATCTTTCAAACATTTTCGTCATTTATTATATTTAATATAGAATTACTTTTCATTCTGAATTTCCTGGGGATTCACACACAAGTTACTACACTCAATACACCATTGTTCTCTATTCGATCAACTAATTTATTCCCGTTCAATCAAAGGTTTCCACTTTATTATGTTATATTAATATGTTGGAGAGAAACTCGGATGATTACTCTGTTTGCGCGAGTGGTGGCCGTAAAAAGCTGGTAGTGCGATTTGAGAAAAAACCTCAGCGGTGGAGAGGAAGGTTCGGATAAGGTTTCGTGATGGTTTATGCTACTGCATTGGCCGGGCAGGCGGCACTCGGCTAGCAGCAAATATCGAATATACGAGTGCACAGCTCGTTGCCAAGTTATCACCTATTTTACTGAAGAGTTTTGCTCTTGGCGGCCGGTGCGCGCTTTTGGCAGCTGGCCCCGGATCGAATATACCTAGCCACGTATCTATATACGCTATATGGCACAGGAAAATTGATGGTCAGCTAGCAGATAGCTTATTGGAATATTCAACCACACTTAATTGTCGAAGCACTACACGTACCGCGGACATTGAGGTCCCTCGTTCTCTCGGCCATTTCGTGTAATTGAATACCGTCATCCCCGAAAAGCTCTAGTTCTAATAAACCGCCAAAAATGAAAGCACTTTCAATCGCAATACCCATTCATGATAAGTAGATTAGTTTATTAAAATCGCTTTTAAAGAGGAAGAAGCACAGTCGTCATATTTCTGTATTATTCGTGTATTATTATAGAGGATTAATAACTCTAGTATGTTTATTAAAAGCGGAATCGGAGACTTCTCGAATTGCACGGTGAGAACTTTTTATTTACCGAATCCACAAAGTAGCTGTCACATTGGTTATGCATATTTCGTATTTTCGATTCGTTTCAAACTCGATTCCGGCGGCGTGTTGTCGAGACACGTCGCCGAGATATAGGAAGCAATCGGAGCTGCCAAGTTGTCAGCAGTTATATCGCATGAGAGGCGAGCGGAGAGGACAACTTTCCCGGACACTTCTCGGCCGGGTCAAGACTCCTGGCGCTCACTCGCTTCGGAGATCGCAGCTTTCCCAAACCCTCAGCTTCCTCACACCTTCCATTCCTGCCTATCGCGCAAATATTTTCCGCATCGGTGCGTATGTGGCCTGGATAAATCTTCACCCACACTCACCATCCACACATGCACGGCACAGCCGGATCACCGATTCTTTCGATTGTTTGCTTGGAAAAATTCGACGATTTGCGTGAACCCCGGCGTGTAATCCATATTTATCACAGTTCGGCTTCGGTCTTACAATTATTGCTTGGCGTATGTGGTGCCACTATTGCTTTTTCGTTAGGGCGATTAATACTTCGTGATCACTGAGAGATATATGGGTTGGCAAATCGGGCAAACAATGTCGGATTTTATGATAGACTGTCGATTTATTTTTGATCGTTCTATAAAAGTTGCATTTCCTAGAAACACTACGGAAGCAATGTAGATGTCTAAAATAAAAAGAAACCTTGCCTTGCAGTGACTGTCTATGACAAACATTGATTAAATCTCTAAATGTTATGTAACCCGAGAACCTTTCAATTATATCTTTCGGGAAAGAAGTTAGAATGGTAAGTCTATAAGCTCTTTCTTTTTCCAAGGTCTCGAAATTCATCAGGTCGACCTTCGTTTCCCAACGATTATACCAATTTTCCCAGCCAACGCCCTTTGGCTTGGAAGGGCGGCTGCTCTCGGTTTCATCGTTTCACTCGAGTTCTCGACGTAGTCGGCTGAAGTGGTAGGAGGGAAAAGGGAGCCAGCCTCGGAAATAAGAGAGCAGCAGCAGTAGCAGCAGTAGCAGTAGCAAGGTGGAAATGGAGAGAGGGCTGGAAGCTCCCGTAAGTCTGCAAGTTGTATCAGGCGGTGTGTATCCTCGAAGAGGCGGGGAGGTGTCGGGACGGGTGGTTGGATTATTTAGCGCGGAATGGACATCTTCTGCCTTGGTACGTAATATTAATATGTCCTGCTGCGCTAGGTGCGCCGGAGACAATGGCGGAGATTGTGTTGAATACAGTAATCAGAGGGCAGACTAGGTCCCGGGGGACTTTGCCTGGTCTGGTGCACTCGCTCTCTTCCTCTTCCTTGCCAGCCTTGATCCTGCAGGACCTCGCTCCGGATGCTGCCTTCCGCCTGGCGCCTTCTCTTCCTTCCATCCCTCCTCTTCATCTCCCTCCATCTCCCTCTCTCTCTCTCTCTCTCTCTCTCTCTCTCTCTCTCTCTCTCTCTCTCTCTCTCTCTCTCTCTCTCTCTCTCTCTCTCTCTCTCTCTCTCTCTCTCTCTCTCTCTCTCTCTCTCTCTCTCTCTCTCTCTCTCTCTCTCTCTCTCTCTCTCTCTCTCTCTTTCATGCTCTTCTCCTGCTGCACGTTAGGTCTCCCTTAAGTGGTTTCCTTTGGGGTCCACTCGTATCTCTCGTCCTTCCACATCCCTGCTGAATTAATCGACGATCCAGGAAAAATAATGGCCTCTGCCGGATCAGCCGCCCTTCTTCCCTCGCATAATGAGACTTGGTGACTCCCTTAACGGTGTTTAGCGATGATTTTTAATTAAGTCGCCTGATTAAGAACGTGCCGCCCGAGTTAATGGACCGCGTGAGATGCGACGTATAAATTGCTTGGATTAGATTCGTTGGAGCAACTTTAGGACCAGTTAGGCTCACGCGTCTTATTTTCAGTTATAAGTGAATTCTCCAGTTATCATATTTCATATAGCATATGAATGAACATTATGAGAAAACATTGCTTTATTAATAATGAAACTGTTTTAAGACATTTTTTCTTTCTTTGTATACCATGGTTTTAATTAAGGGCAGGATTCTCTTAGTACACAATTTATTTCGTTGACACCTTTAACGAGCATTCGTGTCAGCAGCTTGGCAGCCATGTTTTTGGATTCTTCGGATATAAGGGTCCATAAATCAGGCATGTATCAGGGCGATGATTTACGCCCTTCATTATGTCCACCATAACATAACGCAAAGGTAGTAAATCTTACGTCTGATTTGGCGCAGCCCACCGTAGTTGATAGCCATAGAGGAGATCTTGTTAGTGACAAGTGAAATCTCCGCTTGCTATGGACAATCTACTTATCTACGAATCTTCTGTCATAATTGAATCTTGCGCCGCAACACGAATGTCATTTGTGAGCTAACATTAATTGTTAGTAGGGTGAAAGCCAGTTAGGCAAGACATATCGGTCACAGGATTGAATTACGCATCAGCGTCGGTTCGGGTACACGCTTATCAGTAGAACGTGACCCAAAAATGTCGAGACTTCAATGCCTTATGCAAAATACGATCCAGTTCTACTTTTAAGTAAGAACTCTAACATAGCAGAGATATATTTATTACTAAGAAACGAAGGAACAATATGTACGTGTGAGTTTACATGTGACTGCCATTTTACGTAACAAAAGCACATCGTCGTTAATTTCTTTTGAAGGAATTGCAGCCACTCAATTTGCTCTTCGGTCTATTTCCATGCCCAAGGACTGTTGTTTAGCAAAAAATTCTTTAGAATCGTTTCGTAAGTCACGCAATAGCTGCTAGACCGTAAAATAGCTGTACGCCATAACAATTTGATGCCCTAAGCAAAACTGGCGCAGGTAAGTGTGTTATTAAATGGAGGACGCCATAAAGAGAACAATAAAAGGGGTCACTTCAGATGTCAGTACGGAGAAAAAATCATACGTCCTTTCTTTACTGCCGTAAAAATTGTCGTAACCTTTCCTGTATGGTTTACCGTATAATCCTGTAGTGAAACTGGTGTGCCTGAGTGCCTGCGGTGCTTCTTATAGTTCTCCTGCTTCAAGTAACGCTTCCAGTTGAAAAGCAGAGTTGTGTCCAATCTATCTGACAGTCAAGGATTGCGGCTGCAGTAATAAAAGGCAGTTACGTATTGTCCGAGTAAATATTAGTCACGAAAAGCTTTAAAAACTTTTGAAAATTTCCAAATAACTCTCAGGTAATGTCTCCCGAAAGAAGATTGCAACGAAATTTTGGCACGATCCCTATTTTTACGCATGAGAACAGCTTGAATATCAGCATTGTCAGGATTCGAATTAAAACTAGTGTATGTTACTACACAATTGTTAATGAGAGTGTTGATATCCAATATTCATTTGGCATACACAAAACTACGATATCAGTTAGCAATAAATAAGTGTATATAACCATATATTTGATTTCAAAACACCATAGGGATTTCTCTAATTTCAACCCAAGAAAAGCCTGGAAACACTATCATTTTCACAGGTGTAATTATTCTAACATTAAACCCAAGGGAATCAGTAGAACATGGAAATACTAACATTCAGTAGAACCCAGGTCGAATGTTATTTGCACTAGCACTAGAGTTGTTTCAACGCCCATTAAGACGGACTAACAATAGGAGAACACTGACGAGCCTAAAGATGCGGTTATCGTCGAGGAACCTGCATGACGACAGACATATCTTGGTGGTAGCTCGGTGATAGAAAGAGAGGGGTGGGGAAGCGACGGGGGCGGATGGTGGGGGCGGGGGTGGTAACGAGAGCAGCCTTCGGGGAGCAGTTGGGGAGGGGCGGGCGGCGAGCAGCAGGGGTGGCGGCGTGACTTTATTGCGGCAATAAGAGTTATCACCCGGTGATAACTGCCCCCATAACTCCCTCGTACGATGAATACATTCTCTCTCTCGCGCCTCCGCCTACTTTGTTGCGCTGCGCCCTTCCTATCTACATCGCTCCGCTCCGCTCCGTGCCGTTCCGTTCCGTTCCGTTCCGCCTTCTGCGCCCGCCGTACTCGCACATACCCTCGCCCAAAACTGTAACGTCGCACTCCACGGCTCCGCAACCACTACGCATCTCCTATCTTTTGTTAACCAACGTTTTGCGCTTCGCTCCGTGTCCATTTTCGAATCCAAGGAAACAGATGGGAGGACCCGCATGGTGATGGATGCCCGACGATGATCATTGCCATTTTAATCGCCCACGATATCGCTAGAGGGCATGCATTGTCAGTGCAGTTCGTATACTTCCGCATTCATGAATAATGCTACAGTCCTCTTCTACGGCCCACTATGAACCAAATAAATCGGGTACATGTGTAATGCTACCACACACGCTATAATTCACAAAGGGTAGCTTGATAACTATGGTACTTTCGTATTTTCGGCACTGTTGCGTTATGCAACACTCGCCAGTTTCGCATCACTACGTAGTAACATGTATACATAATATTGTTAGATCTGACAGTTCAAAATTTCGTAAAATATTACAGGTTGGTTTGCCGTGGCAGGCTTTCAGGCTGCCAATTTGCCTGTTGAGACTTACTTTTGAATATTTCATAGTAAATGAGAGCTTAGACTTGAAGCGGATGTAGCGTAGTATAATAATATTATGTCATTTAATATGGAAGAGGAGGAAGAGAATAATCCATATTCTTTTAGTTGCAGTAGCTTTTTAAGTTTCAAGAGAGTAGAATTGCAGCTCGATATAAAGATTTCTAGAGGGAGTCTCCTTTTCTGAGTGGAGCTGTATACCTTATACACGCCGACCGTATTTCACAGCTTTCCTCACGCTTTGTCTTTCTCCCTGTGGCAGTTACGCGTTCTCATTGCGGCACGAGAGACACCGTAGCCACAAGTGCGAATTGATATGGTTCGCGTCGGATGCTGCACGAGCACTCGTGCTCTCCATCTCCGTGAGACGCGTTGTTTGGATGGAGTTTTATTCCACCTTGGTGCGGCTCGCTTCTACGGATGCTTGCACGCACCACCTTTCACATTGCAGCCGGCAGAAAGCAAGATTCGATCTTCCTGCGAGTTTCACACGCTTGCCGACTAAATTAAGGAAAAACTAACGGTAATCACCCTTGCATCCAATTTGTATGACAGTATCTACTTAATATAGTACTGTAAAATGTTTAAATGGTTTAATTGTATCTTAATATTTTAAACTTCGAGAACTAAGTTGGTTGCATTGTACTGGCAAAGTAAGTTCTGATTAAAGCGTACCAGCTAACTCCACAAGCAAACTTCAATTTATCCTAAAACGTTGAAAAGTAAGCCTTAAAAAAGGTAGTCCGAGCCAAGCTTAAATTAGTTAGACAACTTTGAACTGTAAGAGCTAACAAATACATGGATGAAAGTTTCTAAGAAGTGGTGTAAAGTTGGACCGGAGTGCCGTAAGATAAAAGTACCTACACGTAATCTGAAATTGCCAAATAATCAGAATTTTGCAGTAATATCGTGTTAATTCTTTACATAAAGTAAACATATTAAATTATTTCAAAGGTATTTGCGTTGAATTATCTTAAATAGTAGAATTCATGGAAGCTTTATAAAGACTATACAATTTAATCCGATAGCAAGTCTCCGGGATTTCCCCAGGCTTTTCCGTATTTCCGGCATCTCATTTTCGTTGCTTTTCCTTACGCTCCCCGCACGCCTTCTCGAGAGTCACGAGCGCTCGATCAAATTCAGCTTTTCCTCGGCCGTTGTCTCGGCGAAGCCCCGCAAAGAGAGAGTTGAAGAGGCTCTGCTCGAGCAACACGCATCGCAACTCGACTTATTCCCGGCACAGCTGACTGTTCTCACATTCGCTCGCGCCGGATAAGTAAGCTCGGAAATTCGGCCCCCGAGAGTCGAGCCAGCCGGCTTCCTCCTCTCCAGTTGTCCTTGGCCAACTCGTAAGCTCCGATTTCCCAGCTCTTTCTCACCCGTGGATAGTGCCGCTTTAAGTGATGCGATTCCTCAATTCGCCCAGTTCCATTTCACCCCCTAACTTATACATCTGCCTGCTGATGAAGACAGATGTGGTCTTTCGACACATTGTTTCCAATGTCTGCCGTTCAGATTCCCATCGACGGGTTGCAAGTAATTTCAATACATTGTTGAGCCAGTCAATCACTTGCATAACTTGTATCCAAGATCGTAAGCCCGCGAACCTATCACAGCTCAAGTTTACAATCTAGTTCTAAACCCTTATCGCTGAGACCCCATGCTACTAGTTCAATAGATTACCTGTCAATTGGGGATTTTAGTCAACTTGCAGACGCTTCGTTCGACTTCTTGTCAAAAAGCAAAGGACTACCCTTCTCATCAGACAAACAACAGTCGACAATCATTTGTAGAACCCTCTTCATTTTATATCCTGGTTTCTCATACGGGGTTATATTACATTGTACGCGTAGACAAATTATAGATCTACTGCTTGCAATTTCGGTCTACCGAAAGAACGAGCTCTCTCAAGGCTAGTTAATTCGAGTTCGATAGTGGGGTTGGTGATAACAGGGGATCGGAAAAAGCAGGTGTTCTTTGACCAGGGGCAGATCGATGCGGTGATTCCGAAAGCACGTCCAGGTGCATTCGTGCTCGGGTGCGAAAATCCGAACGCAAAATTTCGCGGCGTCCCTCTCTCTTCTCTTCTCTCTTCAACTCATTCTCTCTGGAGGCCACAATCCCAGAGCTACCAACCAGTGGAACAGAGAAAGAGAGTCTGTCGGTAGTAGTGCAGGAATTGCCGGGAAATATTTCCGGGCGAATGCTGCGCGATTAATCCGAAAAGTGAGGCGCAATATCCGAAATTACGGCGTACATTTCTCTCCTTCCTCGCATTCCCCCCTCCTTTCACCCCTTGTGTTCCGCCGGTAATAACGCGGTGGGTGGAAGTGGGAGAACTCGGAACAACGTACTCTGCGATTAACGAGACCTTGTTTCCGCACTTTGTTAGACCATACCTTTCTCAACTCGCACCTACGCTCGTTTTCGATGTCACTACAAGCTGCTTCAAAAATACAGCGCCCAATTGCCATTACTGCCAGACTATGTAGTATTGATTAATTATTATTTGAGTACGTGTTATCGTCACAAAATTAAGTGGTGATTAATAACTAATCGACCAATGTTTTCTTTGTTCTAGGTGAGTAAAGAATACGATTTTGGATTGTCAAGGTTCGATACGTGTGGTAAGCAATAAATTAATATTATTTAATAATGTAAGAATAAGTAATAAGGTCCAAAATTTCAATAACGTTTGACTCAACCCTATGTTTATTAGTAAGTATTAAAATATTTCTAAGTAAAGGGATTTCACAAAGAATTCCTTCATAATTAAACATGATTTGAGTGTAAAGATGAGTAAATTTGCAAAGGATCCAACCGCTCTTTGACAGAGTCCTGAACATCGTTAATTTTTGGTCGAGCGAGACCGTAGCGAGCGGTGAAAAAACATTTTGTGCATTAGGGCGCGTGCGGGAGAAAGAGAGAGAAAGAAGCCGGGGAATTTCACGCGTTCCAGAAAACGCACGTGAGCTAATCTTCTGGCGGTGTTCCGCCAGGCTGGGACGTGTTTCTTCGAGCAATTAAAGGCAAGTGCGGATTACAGACACACGCGCCCATTGCGCGTACGTGCGCCGCCGACTGCCAGGGTGTTATCATTCACTCGAGGGTAATTAAAATCCTGTATTAAACGCGGCGGGCCGCGTTTCGAAGGGTTGCCCGACTGAGAGAGCGAGCGAGAGAGGGAGAGAGAGTGGGTGAGAGGGTGAGGCTGGAGATAGACAGAGGGAGAAGGCTTATTTAGTCATTCAGAGTGCGCCCACTATTTTTACTCCGCCGCGCCGTTCTTTCTCGACCCTTGTTAGCCTATTTCCTTGGCGTCGCTAACCCAGATATCCCACGCGTCTCCTCTCATACGTCCCTTAGTATAACTTCACACGAACTTCAAATATAATTAGGACTTTAATGCTGATGGAGTGGTTCTGCCTTCGAGGGAAATGTTGGAAAACCATCCTTCCTAACGCGTGTGACTTCTTGCAAATTATATCTTGGGGTTTGTCGATGGTATTTACTTCAATTTGTCGGTGAATCTACTTGGGAACCTAATTTGATTGCTAAAATAGAAAGTAATTCTTGAGCTTAATAGAAAAAAGGCTGTGGGTGTGTATATATTTCAGCTAATGCGTGTACCATTGTTGGTGAGTAACAGTTTCCTACCCACGCTTAGACCCTCATCTTTCTCTAATGAATGAGTAACACCGAAGAAAGGTGGAAAATTACTTTCCTCTGTGAGAATAAAGGTCGAGCACGTGAATAATAATGGAAAGTAAGGGTGCCTTTACTTTGGGAAAAACGAAGTAGGCAGAGAGAGCACGCACCATGGCCGTGCTCGTTCCCTCGTAAATAATAGCAGCACAAAGATACAAAAATGTCAGGCTGCGTGGCCGATGGAGCATCTGCGAAATGTTTCGTAGCTCATCTGCCCTACCAAAAATATTTTCCTGAGAGCCAAAAAGAGGTCATACGAAAAACACTAGTTTCAAAGAAAGTATATGCAGTATTATAAAGACCATACTTATTGCTTACCAATAAAAATGTAAAATAATGTTGTAAATAACAGATTAATTCTTAAAACAGGAAAAAAGTATACAAGAACTTCCGCAGATAGTCCAAAAATGTATAGTTGTTTTATATTAACAAATAATATGGACCTACTATATAAATTTTATATAAATTTGTGTACTTACCTGATCTTCCATTTATTCCCATAACAACTTACTTTCAAATTCGAAATTTATCGATCAGATAAATATCTTATATTATAAACATTTCAGTGCACTTGTACTTACAGTATTGATTCCAACAATTGTTAATTATTTTGTCCTACTGTAATAGTGCCCGTCTAATGAAGAGGCACGTATAAAAACTGTCGAAATAATTGTTCGATTCGTTAGCTCTGCGATGGGACAGGTACAATATGTGCAGACTGTAGGTCCACATTTTTTTCGATAAATTGCTAGACTCATTTGAGATCTTTGTGCGGAAGTCGTCAGGGAGAATTTGGAAAGACAATTAAAAAGGTTTCCTTAAAGGCACGTCGAGGTAGAGGGTGGTAATTAAGTGCCGTCAAAGGGGGCGCGTTTACATAATAGCGGGTGGGAGGTGGCTCCCCAAGGTGAGGGTGCACGAGACCATTTGCAGTGGCACAATTTTCATTTCTTGCCAGGGCGTATCAGGACAGGAAAAGAAAAAGGTAGTGGTGCACGTATCGCGCAGACAGTGTGCCTCAACCCCACGTTGAAAATTATACTTAAATATTTGCATTTCCACATATTTCAAGCCGGCTACTTTCAGGCAAGTGGAGGGCGAAGGAAAGAAAGAGTGGTAGGAAGATGAAACTTCTTCCGCCGTGGTCGCCTGTGAGAGGCTTAAAAAATGAGGTCTGCTCGACAAAATAAGGGCGGCAGCCAATATTATGGAATACTGGCTCCCTTTAATCTTCCCTTTATCAGGGGGCGTATCGTCTCCTTTATAATTCTCTTTCACAAAGATTCTCAATGTCTCTCCTCTATAGTGGACTGAATTCTTCACCCACTATATTTTCATTTTGACCACCTACTTTTAATAAAAGATTCTAATTCTCTGACAATTGGTTGCCATTCCCAAGTTTATATACCCATAAACAATATTTGGGCCACTGATATTCATTAACCCTGAATCAGTTAATTTAGGAAAGCCATTAATTCTGATTGTGTTGGCTTATCTTCCTTGCCACAAGGTTGTTACATAAAGCCTAAACCAATATTGATTATTTCTAAATATGTTACTTTAGGAAAGCAATTAATCCTAATTTTGTTAGCGTTTTTCTGTTCCTACAAGGTTGCTGTTTTGTAAAACCAGCCTTAAGTAAGATTGATGTCCATAAAGTAGACTCATTAAACGTCCAAATAAAAATGAATGGTAACAAATGAACTCTGGTTTTACCAATTAGAATTATACTGTTGTGTGGTTCAATCTCTGATAGAGTTCAATATAATGCAAAGTAATATAGATAAAATAGAATCCATAACATAAAAGAATACACAATATTCTACGCTGTAGAATATAGAATTTACAATATACTCTGTTCTAAATCATAGAATAGTGTAAACAGTCTTCAATACAAGTACATCGCACATTATTAACATATTGTAACACTACTGCAATGTAGCGTTAAAGAATACATGCTTATAAATTGGAGATATTTATGCAAGCGCACATTACCAGAACTACAATCTCTCATTACCAAAACTGATTTCATACAAATGTAAGTTGTTTTACATGCAGAGAACTCATTCTGTGATTACTCAACACTTGCTAGGACACCAATACAATATTATTGCCTCGCTTGATGATAGCATTAAAAAACTGAGTAAGCAAGAATCGGTTTGTGTTTTGTATCAGGGTTTAAAAACATTGACAAAATATTCTATATTCCATTGGTACAGAGAATATACAAGCATCAGATCTGATTATAAGGTTGCACGAATGAAATCAGTAATAGTCGTTGATTGTACAAGATAGAATTGTATGCGATGGTCCTTAACATACTCTTTTAGAGTTGTATGTTATCCATCAAAGGACAATAGAACAATGCAAAATAATCAATGTCTTTAAATGGACAATGACAATTTGGTATAAAGTTAAGGCATAGGTTTCATGAATTCTAGACTTTAATCGGATGCATCAACTGCAAAACTGCAGAATTTACTGTTAATTAAAATTGTAACATTAATTTGAATAGTATACACTGTAAAGCAGTGCACAAATGAGAACAACATATCAATGATAACAATTCACTTGCATAAATATCCCTACAATAACCAAATTTATGCCATAAATCCTACCTTGTTCCGATAGGAATCAATTAAGCCATTCAAATTCCATAGAAAGCAACCTTCAAACGCATGTTCGTCGTGCGAAACCTATCGAAACAGATGCATTTATTATAAAAGAAGAATAAACCAGCGACACACATATAATTCAATGTGTAATTCATACACAAATTCAGTCAGTTTCTCGTCAATTAATCAGACTTCTCATCGTTAAATATTCATCAGAAATCAAGAATGCTTTTCACCAGCTATCACTGCAGACGTTCCACTTTTCCCTATGAGATGATCGAATGACGATCAAGGCGAACTGAAACCAAATAAACTGGTAGACCGGCGTTTGTTCCGGCGCGCGCGCATGCGCAATTTACAGTGCGCTGACAAGTAGTTGGCGAACACCTGCGCTTACGCAAGCGCTTCAAAGAGTTTATGCTATAATTTCAATATTAAGTGATTATACAAGAAAGGATATATTACAGTGCGAAATGTGATAGTATAACATTTAACATTCAGTTTGCACCGTCAAGAATACTTTTATGCTAATTCATTTGCCGTTTGTTTGAAACGGTGCGTAAATAAGGCCTAGTTTGTAAACGAGTGCTTAATTAAATATTAGTATAACAGATCACGCCATCTTGTCTTTATGCATTGTGACGCAGTGTGTCGTGTGCAGTGAACAAAAGAGGGTCTGACCACTGTCTGTTGAAATGTGATCTTACAGATTTCGTATCAATTCAATTGTGTATTGAAGATTAATCACTTGCACTGCAATAAGAAACTTCACCGACCATGCAGATTAAGGATTCGAAGGTAAGGTATACGAATCTTTTACTAGTAAACCTTAAATTGATCTACACAATATGTTTCCTCAATCCTTTGTTCGCAACGTCATCGATCGAATTCGTCTCATTCATTTTGAATGTGTTTGAACCTGTTATAATAGGCAAGCCTGGCCTGCGATGGTATTAGAATGGTTGTAAAGCAAGATGATAAAGCGTGGTGTACTTGCGAAACATTCTTCGAAAATGTTGGTGTTTATGTAACGTCTGTTCGAGAAGCGACCAAATAATTTCAAACTAAGAGAATGCTGGTTTACTGGAAGCAGTTGCACCAAATGGTGAGTGAACTTTTGTGCATGATGTGTATTATATATTTCATTCATTGATATTTTATAAATTCGTTTACATAGAAAAGCAAGTTTATGTTTCGAATTAAGACATTTCGCATGTGTTACTTTGTACATGTATTGAATTACGATATTCTGGATTACACAATGTCTTTGTAGATTTGATTATATTTAAAACGTCATGAATGTATAAGAAAGATCATAACCTATTAGAAAATGCTTTGCAAAACATTTAATGAGATTCAACTTTGCAGTATTAATTTTTTGCTTAAATGCATCATAATTATTACTTACTTCAACGTTGAGAGAAAAAATTCGTTTTTCAATCTCGTGCTTTGAGTAGCAAATAAAAGATGGAAAATAGTTCTCGTACACCACCCGAAAATTTTCTCACCGGGATAAAGTTGGAAAACAGTAGTAGCTGGACATATTTTTCGGGACCTGTAATTGAATTGTCAGGGAGAACGCCAGTCGAACTTACAAAGCGGATTTCTCTTTCGGCTGCTAAATAGATTTTTCGCAGGACGCCCCGAAATCACTGGCTTCTTGTTACGCGAATGACGTCAATAAAAAAAACTTGTTAAAAAAAGGGACAATTGAACTAGTAGTAGATCAATAGGTTTATCAAGGCCCTTTGCTTGCCTGCATCAGAGATTTGTTGCATTTTAACTAATGCTTAATTTCAAAGAGTATTAATATCGAAATATTTGTATACTATTATACAAAATGTTCACATAATCCACAAAAATGTTATTGTACTCATTATTTTCCTAGGATAAGTGTATCATAAAACTGTTGAATCAACAGGTTTATAACTATTTTTTTAAGAAAAGTCTTTGGATCCAAGAAATACTTAACAAGTAATTTATTAATTGTATGTTTAATTTAAGCACTGTAACAAGGAATGTGCAATTTGATTTTATAATAACATCGATACTACTATGAGTACTAATTTTAGACCAAAGTTGTGTTAATATTTGCTTGCATTTGTAATGACTATTATTAATACAAAATTTGATTGGAGATCCAAAGAGTTTAGGATCCAAAGGAGTATTCTTAACATATGAACTATACAATGAAACAAGATAATTATTTTATTGAATAAAATACTATTATTTGTGTATGAATTGCATGATTTATATTACTGTCAGTACTCACTTATTATCTATTATTTTAGTACACCTGAGATTGGCATTTTATGTTTTCTATGTTGATTTTTACATTTGTTGTTTATTTAAACAACTTCTTTTGATGAAAACGCTTCCTGTTTGGATATATATCCTGTTAAAAGGAAGGGTATCATCATATATTGAAATACAGTATGCAATTTCGCACATGTAGTCTAATATAACTCGAACAAACTTATGTAATAACATTGGTAAGTTGTGAATGAATTATTTGTTTATGCTCATGCCACTACTGGGAGGAGAATATCCAGGTTGAAAAGCAACATTCTTGCCTAAGCGTTTTGCGTTTCATTCGAGCTGGATTTAATCAGCCTGCGGAAAAGAGAAGTTTGTTTTGCGCATGATTGAATAGAGGTTGCAGTGGCTACCGCTTGACTTCTGTAATTTTAAATCATATTGCCGTGGGCACCGTGTACGCCTAGAAGCAGGTGGATCTAACGTCAAAGTTCACCGCGGCATTAACACATGTTATTAACCAGGCCAACTCGAGTAATTACATCTCTGGGAAAAGGGGGCTTGATAAATCGCGTGGTTAGAGCCAGCGATTAATCAGCGGCATCGAAAGTTCGCCTCAAAGCTCCGATGCCGGCAATGAATTTCAAAATGAAAAGCGTGTTGTCAAGTTGAGGCCGGCCGTGTGCCGGCTGCCCTGTTGAAATTTGCATTTAATAACCAGGCCAATTAGTAGTTAGCCATCGGTTTCACATTTGCGCGTGGACGCCGGCCCGGGCTTCGCTCCCACCAAGTCCAAGGGGGGCCAGGTGCAAATTTTGATTTAATAATTCTCTAGTCTACACTGCGTAATCGACCTCGCAGTAGATCTTTACCAAGAACAACCCCAAGTTTCCTGTAACCATCGCTGTTCGTAAATCGCCTTATTAACCTTATTAACGGCACACAATCACACTGCACTTTCGCCCATTTACACCCACTTTAACACGAAAGGTATTTGCCCCCCTAACGGCTGATCAATTTGCATACTGTGTAAAATCTGAAATTAAATTTACATACTTTACTTTTAAATACAATTTAAACGAGGCAAAGATATCAAATGTTATAGTTAATGCATCGATAGTTACATCACATACAATATCAAATATGCCACTGTCATTCTTCCGTCACATTACATGAGACATCGCTAGACACCAAACATCAAAACCTGTTCCATTTCTCCATTTCGAATTGTGTTTTTCCTGAAAGAAGCTAGCCGGAGTGGCGTAATCTACGATGGGAAAAGTCCCGATGATCCAGATTGGCCGTGAGCGAAGCCCGCCGGTGCGGGGGATCGCATGAAAAGGCGGGTTTAAGTGTGCGCGAGTACGAGACACATAAAGAGAACGCCACATCGTGCCTTAAGAGAAAGAGACAGGGTGAGAAAGACTGAAGGGAAGTAAGAGAGAGGGATCGAGGGGGAAGGGAAATAAAGGCGGGCGGTGCGAATGAGTGCGTCTCCCACTCAGAGAGGAAAAGCGGCGTGCAAGAATATTCTGCGAAGGTATAGAAGCCTCGGTCGCTGCTGCCGCTACTGCTGCTGCTGCTGCCGATAGCAAGTAGTAACGCAACAAAGGCCGAGCGAAGAAAGTATTGTCCCAGCCTGGTGGAGGAAACTCCCTTTCTCAAAAGAGCCGGAGAACTCTACACTGGCGTGCGAAAGCGATGACGGCGAAGGGAGGCGAGCGAGAAGAAAGGTAGCGCAGGACTGCGGAACAAGGCCACCAGGATCAGAGGAAGGGGGGTGGGGGCTGGCAGACAACGTTTAAATGCTTTTCAATTTGAGAGCGAGGCGGAGATTTCATCAAAGCACGAATTCCAACGCGCTCCAGGGAGATCCTTCGAAAGGAAGCGCGCGTGTTCCTCGGCGAAGGGCGGAGGGAAGAGGGATGAAACTTTCTGGCAGGAAGGGTTGGTCAGGGTCTACCCGCCACGGGTGGACCTTCGTCAGGCGAATCGGGACCAGGATACCACGAGGCGGACGCAAGAAGATGCGGCAAGAAAGAAGCATTGCAACGCGCTCCACTTTAAAGAAGCTAGAGGGCTCGAGGGTGCAGGGTGCGGGGTTGGGGGTTGGGGGTTGGGGGATGGTGAGCGAGGGTGAAGAGAGGATCGTACGTAGAAACGCCGCGGCGGCAAAGCATTGCAGGGTAAGACGGAGTCAGGCGAAGATAGCACGTTGCCTGTTACAAGAGTGCAAGAGACTCGGCAATAAAGGGCGGGCGAGCGGAGGAGGAGAGAAGGTTAGGAATGGACCGGAAGTGATATCCCGAAGCGCGAGAAAAAGCGAGAGAGGAAGATCACTGTTAAGGAAAGGGGGGGGGGGGGCGAGATGCAGACTCCGGCGTGAGTTGAATGAGGAAGCCTGAAATATAGAGGGGAGGCGAAGAAGGGTGCCCGATCGGCTCGGCGGGGGGTGTGTGGGGGGATGAGCATTCGCCAGAGGAGGACGGACACAGTGTTGCTGGCCAAGAAGAGATGGGAAAGGGACGGGAGCTTTTGTGGAAGACAGTTGGGCAGAGAAGGAGGCTTCCGCGGAAGCAGCGCAACTAGAAAGAGGAGGCCAGGTTGGAAAGAGGAGTGGAGGACAGGAGCCGCCGAAAGGACGGAAGACGGGAATCAGAAAGCGTCGGGGGTGCAGGCGGGGGTGGGGTCTAGAAAGAGGATCGCGCGAGGGGAGCGACAGAAAGAGAGAGACTGAGAGAGGGAGGGGGGGGCGAGAGTGTGGAGGGTGGAGGGGTGAATAGGGTGAACCTAGAAGAACAGGTCCTAGTGTTCCACAGTACCGACCTACGCAGGTCCCTCTGGGAGGAGGGAGGAGGGTGAAACGAAGAAACGTAGGGGGTGTAGGTGTCCCGGAGCGAAGGAGAGAGGGTGGGCGAGCGCGGGAGGGTGGGGTTGAGCGAGAAGAGGGTGCCGGGCGGCTTGGGGGGGGGTGAAGAGCGGGAGAGAGGGAGCGAGAGCGAGAAAGGATGAGGAAAGATAGAACAGAGAGGGTTGCAGGCCGTTAGGGGTAAAGCGGGGAGGGGACGGGCGTGTTGGGGGGTGGCTCAGTGGGTGCTGGTACGGTTTTCAAGAGGAAAGAGAAGGAGGGGGGTGAGCAGCGAGTGGTTGGTGCATTATTGATCCCAGTGTGTGCGGGCTGGGCAAAAAGAGAGGAGGCTCCGGCTACGCCGGTGAAAGAGCGGGACGGATGCACACCCACCGGGTGGAACAGCCACCAGAGAAGGAACCACTGATATCGCAGACAGATATTAGAAATGCGTTCGCCCCTTACCAGCCACTACCTCCAACCAACCCTCACCCCCTTCACACACAGACACACACACGCATCACCCTCGCCAAACTCAACCTCACCGCAGGACTTAGCGTTATCGAATATAAATCCGGCAATGTGTTTGCACTCTATTAACGCATTCACTACTATGCAAGTAGTAGTGTGGCGAGGAGTTGGAGTAGCAACATTTCCGATGATCCTGAAAGCAATTGCACTTATAATTTTCAAGTGTAAGTCTTACAGGGGGTGCGCGAAAAATAATATTTCTGCCTTCAAGCGTGTTAAAGAGATCTTAAAGATAATTTAAGTTGCGAATGTTTGTAGTTGTGGAAGATGTCTAATATAAATTGCGCATGCTTTTGCTAATTGTACAAGTGCACATAATTGCATGCGATATTAAAAATAATGGCAGTTCATTGCAAAAGTGTCAAAGTAAATGCTAATTTATAATTTGTGAATCGGGTGCTTCTCATAATTGAGTTGAAATGAAAATCGCATCTTTAATCACTAGTATATCAAGTCTAGTGCCTCTACCAGATTCGGCAACGCTCTCCATAATTAACACCCCACTTTTAAAGTCTCGTAGCGCTCGTTACCGCGCGATATACAGCGAGTGCACTCGATTAACTTTTCGAGTTTTCTAGGGAACAGCCAGGCTACATCCGGTGAAATCGTCGAGCGCATTTCTTGCCCCGTTTCTCTCCCTCTCTCTCTCTCTCTCTCTCTCTCTCTCTCTCTCTCTCTCTCTCTCTCTCTCTCTCTCTCTCTCTCTCTCTCTCTCTCTTGCCGTTGATTATTGCCGAGCGCGATATCCCGCTGATTAGAAACGTTTCTTGCAGCATCTTGCGATATTACGTTTACGTTTCGCATCAACTGCTCGGGGCTGCAGCCGCGTTTTCTTGTAACTGCCAGTAATTTGCCTCGTTATGTATTTTTGCTCGGCGAATGGGCACTCGGGAGGGTGGTGGGGGAAGGCGGTCGGGGAGAGGCTTTCTTCGCGGGGATCGCACTTTAATCTCGCTCGCTTGATTGCACCTGTAGCAACGTTCCTTCTCTCCTCCACCCCAGCTTTTCTTCTTACTCCTCGTTTTTTGAGATCCTCCCTTCGCCGGGAACGTCGCCCTTCCCCGAGATGATCAATCACAGATATGAATCGAGATTGCGGCACTATGGATTTTCAATCTATTACTTATTACGTGTTCATTTTATCGGGCGCTTGTAGTAAATTATCTTTGGTCCGGTGGTTAGGAGGGTAATAATGAGATTAATGCTTCTCACCGCTTTCCAGCCCGGTGGATTATTCGTGCGCCGTTTTATAATTCGGTCATGACTTTTGACTTTTACCTTGGACTTTTTCCACGTCCTTTCAATTTGTAGAGCATTGCGCGGTTGTGGCTATACTTGTCCGTCAGTGAATTTCTGAATTTTTGTGTTATCGAATTCCATTTTTGTCATGCAATTTTGACGTCAAAAGAGGCAGACGAAAAAGCCTCCCGGGACTAATTTGCGCTATCAGCTAGAAGGATTTTAAAGGCTGACCGAATAAATGTTAGAAATGCCAGGGATTCCTGGAATTCCTGGCGACCCTTGCACTCGGTCGGACATGGTCAGTCGTGATGCTGAAATCCTCCAGGAAATCATAGGGAATTCACCTGTGATTTTCAATGCGGCCTCTCCTTTAGGATGAACCACGAAATATTACGATTGTATGTATTCCTGAAAATAGATTGAAAAATGTTTTCTTTCGAACAATTAATCCAGTCACTTGGAAGTAAATCAATCGCAACACCCATCCAAACAGATTAATTCTTCAATCGAAATCAACATGTCGAAAAGTGAAAATCGCTGTTGCCTGCTGGAATTTGGAAAATTCGGGGGAAAAGGTGTGGCACGTGCGAGCGAATCCAATCGCACCCGTGGACGTTGTCACGAAATTCACGCAAGTTTTCGTCAATCTAGACACGCGGCACTTTGGCCGGGTCGATCGAGACTCGAGTGAAATAGTGGACGAGTGACTCGGTGATCGAAACCAGGGGGAAATAGTGGCCGAACCTCGAGAGTAATAGTACTCCTCGAATCCGAAGAGAAATAGTACGGAAACCCGAGGAACAAGAAGGATGACGTGCGTTGCAAGTAATTGAACTAGCAACGATTAAGATATTTCCGTGTCTAACCACGCGAACAACCTGCCATTTTGACAGGTTCGGTAGGTTCAGTGTTAATGGTAGAACGCTTCGAACGAGGGCTCTCCGACACCTCATCAACGGAGTCGAGTAGAACAGGCGTGCACGTGGTCTGACCCACATAACAGTTTTCCAAAATTGCACGTTAACTCTTTCCGTCGGGGTCGCTTTGAGCGAACCGCGCGCTTTTATCTAGTTGGCGAACCTCGCCGGTAATTTCGCCATTTCGCCGCGCGACAACCCAGTTTGCGATCACGCGCGCGCCTGTCTGCGTCGTTTCAACCACCGTTTTGCGAGTCCGCACCAACGACCAGTTTCCATGCTCTGTAAACCGATTCCCATGGATTTTCGATCTTTTTCACCTCGTTTTTCCGAGGCCTCGCCTCGTTCCCCACCGTAAAATCGGTCCCGGCTACCCAACTTTAATGAAACGGCATCGAATTCCATTTATTGATAACTCTGGACACGTTTCGCTTTTGGTTTTACTAGTTCCAGTTGCTATCAATGACTAATTGGGGCCAGCGGGATATTGCATTTCTTTTCATATCATTCCTTTTCATTCTGCCGCAGCAGCTTGGAGTCTCGTTAAAAATTGTTCAAACATTCAGCTTGTTACATTTGTAGAATGAAATATCAGCATTTACTTCATTGGAAAACACGATAAATATTAATTACAATCAAAATTTAATCAACATATACATCGAATTACGAACATTTCCCGAGTACAATCGATACTTTCCAAGTATTATTACCAAGCATAACCATTCTTAATAGTTAGGCTGCGTGCATGCGTATGCAAAAGGTACAGTTAAAACTAAGAGTTTCCACAGTGAAAGCTACCCTCGGAAATATTCTCGGAAGTAAACAGAGTGATTTAAAGCATAAGGTTCCAGTTGTAAACAGAGGGGTGGAAGTGGTAACGGAGGGTCGTGGTGACTCTGAAGAATTGACCTCACGATTTCGGCTCTTTCATTTCCTCGCCACGATCGAGCACCCGCCCACGCCTCGTTCTACACCCGCGGCTACCAGAGCGCCCCACGATTTTTCTTCTTCCTTGCCGATAATCCATTTCTGCCTTACGGCCCTTCAATCAAGTCGCGATAAGTGTCGACGTCGGCTGCACCCCCTCCAATCCTCTCCTTTTCCTTCCCCCAAACACCTTACTTCGTCTCTCTGTCAACCAGTAGCATTTCGCATGCCAGTCGCAGAGACTTGGCGAAGGCCGAACCGATTTCGATGTGTGCTTCACCTCCTCGACGTCATTAACTCATCTAATACGTGCAGTAACCAAATTGATTTTGCCCAAAATCCCGACACGATCGCGTTCAAGTTTCATAGCAGTGAAATTGATCATTTCAGATCTTTCTCTAGTTTATTTAATACTTTTCCGAAATTTTGTGTCTCGAAATCACGCGTGAATTATGCATAAAGGTATTGAAGCATAAATTAATTTAATAGTAACTTAATAATCATTAGAGTTTTTCGAGGGTTGAATTTGTACTAGATTCCTCCTTTGTATTTTGTTATTTTATTTCGATTCTGAATACTTCATTTTATTATTAACGTTAAATGATAAGAAAAAATGTATTGAAAGAATAGATGGGACGTTGGAAAATCGTACTACTTGCGGAATTGTTGTCACTAGTTTGTCAAGTGTGGGAGTTGGGTAATAGTTAACGCTCGCGAGCAAAAGGGAGTAAACCTGTTCCTCCCAGGGGGAAGTTTACGGGATCTCCACTAAATACTAAAGCGTCCAAGCGTCTACATAAGTCTCGGTATAAGTCTCGTATAGTTCGAGATCCTTGGAGTTCTCTGTCTGCATGTGTGTGGAGCGGGCGGAGCCACGGTTCCTTAGATGAACCCACTTTAGAAGGTGTTTGGATGCAGCGGCGTTTCGCCTGGCAGACTTAGAGCTTTAATGAAACTTCTGAAATTTATGGGGATATCGGTAGTTGGCGCCACGCATCCGATAAAATCTGAATATGCCGTACACCGTGCACTAATTCACCGCAAAGTTCTTCGCCCAATCTACATATGTATATTGTACAGGGTAACGCATATACATTCGGTTCAAACCTTTCAGTAAGTCTCCACATTGAATAAAAAAGACTGACCGATATTCTTGACCATTGTGTAACTTTATGACATCGGTCAATTTACATATCCCGCGAATCCATAAATTACCACAACGAGTCAACAACAAAAACAGATCAACTGTAGAAGCCAAACCTCACTTGTTTCGTTTGGCTGTATGTTCTCGCATTTATTAATCCCGAAATGTCAAAAGATACCCGGCATAAACTGTGAAAACATAAACGACACGTGCTCGCTCTGGTGTCTGCTCGGTGAGGGTAGAAGGAGCGGGGGCGTCAGCAGGCGCCGCTCTGTTTTCCTTCCTGTTTTGAGCTGCAGTTTCGTTCACGGTTATTTCGGAAAATTCAATTTTTGCCCAGTCGCCGAATGGGTTTGGAAATTTACAGAAGGCAAATATTTGTCGAGAAAATATTTGCGGATCCTGACAGTACACCCCCCTTCCGCCGCCGCCACCCTCCGCCCTCCTCCCCCTTTCTCGCCACCGCTGTCAGCACCCTCCTGTTCCCTGTATCCGCGTGTCAGCCTGAAGAAATTAAAGGAAAACACTTTAAAAACAGCTTCAGAGAGCGGTTTTATGTTCCATCGCCTGTCCGCGCCACCCCGTCGAAATATTGTCTCTTTCTTGCTCCCCGCTGCCCTCTTTTTTTCCCTCCTTCCCGCTGACTCGTGCCAGAAATACCGCAAAGCGAAGCACGCTATTGACGCGGATAGTTTGGAGTGTGAGGATACTTAGTTTGACCAAATACAAGCATATTCTATGATAACATTGGGGATTACTGTTCCAACCAAAGACAGAGAATGTTCAATAGTATTATTAATAACTATAAATGAAACAATTTAACATTTCCCGTGTATCGAATTGGCAAATAACGAGTGTCTGAGAGGAAAAATATTAAACATAATCTCGAACCTTATTTTCCATTAAAATAATTCTTTTATATTCAAGCAACTTGCTTCGAGCTATATGTTGAATAACGTATCTACGATTTCTAAAATCAAACAAGACAGGACTTCCTGCATCATAAAAATACTACTCGAAGCACAGACATGGGGGATTGAATAATATTGAATAATAGAAAGCCGAGATGTGACGCGATCTTCGAGCAAGGTGCGAAGAAGCTTGAAGGCGGAAGATAGGCGACGTGCAAGCTCATCCGACTCTCGCATCCGTCAACTTGGATTATGATGGTCGTCGCGGCGGAGGGATTGCTTTCATAGGAGTTTATTCTCGAGGCCGAATATTAAACTGCGAATAATGGGACACCTTGTTAAAAGGGCGGGACGAGCATTTGCCGGCGCACATTGCCCCGCATCCATGCCAAGGTGTGTGTGTGTTTCAGACTGGTCGCTCGGTCGTTAGAGGTTCATGCATGCCCGCGTCAATAGTGTCGAGGCAAAGAATATATTTCAAACGAAATTTCCTTTGTCTCCGCTGAAGCTCGACCCATTTTCTCCGCGATAACAAGAGCCCCCTCACCTTCCTTTCTCTCACTCTCTCTTCCTCTTTCTCTTTCTTTCTCACTACTTTACCTAACCGCTCTTTGCTTTTCTCCCGCTCGCTCTAGCAGGAGCGCATTCGCATCTTCGACCTAGATTCTTGTTTCCGAAGCAAAGCTACGCGTGTAGCCTCCTCCATGAAGAGAGGGAGAGAGAGGAGCTCCACGCTCACTCGTCTCAATTCATTTCTCACATTTTACTGATTTATCTTTCACAAAGAATACTGACGTTGCCCGCTGTGTATTTAACGGTGGTGCGTGAACCACTGAAAGCCCCATGGGAGAGAACTACTGTTGCGGAACGTATAATGGTAATGACGGCCTCTTCGACCCGATGAAAGCGACTGATGAATGAATCCAGATGACACTCTCTTCTCATTCACTTTTTCTGTTAAACCTACTCACTGCCGATTGGGTAAATAACTGTTTTGCTCATAGGAATACAAAAATTGTACATTTATGAACAGTGTCCCGGAATACTTTCATGAATTTTCATAGAGGTAAATATTTTAGCAGTTTCTCACAGTATTTTTCTACTGTTGATAACAATATTCGGTAGCCAATATTTCTCACTTACTAGCTTTACACCTGTACTAGCAATACTAATTTAAATCATATATTTTACCATCAAGAACTAATTTAATATCAGCACGATAATGTATGTCCAGTTTTAATAAAAGAAATATTCAGCTTATAGGATTAATTAAAGGGTAAGTGGGGAATGGGATTTGGTGGGTAGCCAGCGAGGAGACGAAGTATTCATGGGACACGTATCATGTGACGGAGCTCGCAGTGGTAGCCGAAAGAGCTCGCTGGGAAGTGTAGGATTGCAAGTGGAGGGCAGCGAAGGTAGAAGGGGGTGAGACAATAAGGGGTGTTCGGAGAGGGATGCTCGGAGTGGGTCGGTCGCGGACGCTTACTCCTGGTAATTAGCTCGATTTAGGGTAATGTTGTTTTTACTCGGCGGCATCTGTGTGCGTGGATTCCCTCTGGTTAGCAGCGCGCTGGGATATGCTTCGGTGTCGTTTTAATGCACCTGCCGGCCGTATGCACTTGCTGGCCCATCTGCCGCGACGATGCCTTTCATTTTCGAGGCGCCATGCCGTGGATATTGGTAGCCGGCGCACCGACTCCTCTTTCGTTTCGCTTCGTTTCGGACGCGCACTATCCCTGCGATACACCCTCACTCGAAAACAGACCAGATAGCGCAAAATGTCCTCCTCTTCGCTTTTCTCCCCTTTTAAGTCCTAAAAGATTTCTGTAGCACCAAATGTACCTGCTAGAACATTTCATGTTTAGACATTTATGTGGGATCTTTTTTGGGAAACAACATTGAGTTGTTTATTAATTATCGCCAAGTATAGTTTTAAAATATTGTTATTTAATTGGCTATTATTGGAATATTCGTTAGATTAATTGACGTGATACTCTGTTAGAAAGATCGAGGAAACCCTCTGTTTCATATGCCCGGTTTGCCAACACAACAATTAATATGGTTTTCAATTTCATACTGGCAACATGTAGCATTGCAATGCATTATTTTCAATCCTCGACTATTACAAGTGCAGCTATAATTAAACCATCGACTTGAAATAATTGAGCCAATCTGAACGCCGAGCAAATATCGTACTCGTAATACCAGGGATGGATCCATATATCAAATATCCCAAAATTAATTAGAGTTTGCCAACTGGATCGGCGCTTGCCAGTATTTACGAAATTCCAAATGGAATTAAATCGAATAATCCATTATGGCGTATAAATACTGATGCGTACGCGTATCGGTGGCGATCAAGCGGAAATGTTCAAAGGCCCGGCAATAAATCTCGCTCTGTCATGTAGCTTCGTAATCTGCACGGATCCACTTTAGAACGGCGAGCTCGGGCTCTGGCTCGGGCTCGGGCTCGTGTTCGAGGGGGCGACGAGACTTCCGTCGTTATCACGAAGACAATGTTTCAGAAAAATGGCACTCGTCGAATCAGCTGAAATTCCGCCGGGCACGTCCTTAATGAGACGGCGGAGCTGGCAGTGCCTGTCTTCCGTTTATTTGAAATCGTTAATTCCACGAGATCACTCTCCCGTTTCTTATTTCGCACCGTTATTCCGGAAGTGGTGATTTAAAGGGGGGGTACGCGGCAGCTACGTGACACGTGCCACTGTGAAAACGGATGGGCAACGATTACTCTGGACCAGACTTGTATAACTGAGAGCCAGGCTATAAAACATCTGTGACTTCCCAACTCGATCTTTTACGAATGCTACCAACCGGAATAATCCTAGAATTGTCAGGCAATCTTATAAACACTATATTTTCTAGTTTCGTTTTAGTAAAGTTTATTGAACACATAGAAACTGTTACAAAACAGACAATTCTTAACAGACTTAAACCTAACATCTTCCGCGAGTTTCATGACAATATAAATGGACACGTCGCAGTCTCCTAATTTCCGTCCAATGAGAAAGCGGAGATTCTTCATACTGTTCGTATTATGAGACAAGATTTGCCGAGAGGAATTTGTAAAATTTGCTGATGTAGTACTCCGACAAGAAGGAGAGAAAGGTAGGCATCAGGAGTGTTGCGGAGAGGACTATGGGGAAGGAAAAAGCGGAAGCTGAGTCCGTGATCCGTGTAGGCTTTAGAAAGCAGATACTTTACGAGGGAAGTCTGCCATGAATGACAATCGGGCGAGCCTCGATGGGAAGGGCAGAAGGCAAAGGAGGCCAAGGAAGTTGGCGATAGGAGCTCATAAAAGATGATCAGCTCATAAAATTGATCACTCCTCGATAACCCAGCTAGCTTCAAGCTTCTTCTCCTTTTTCTCTCCTCCCACCATACTGGCCACCTTTATCTCCGGGCGAAACCCTGCTAGTACAACAGGTTACCCGGAAAATAAGCGGAATGGTCAGCCGCTCTCTGCCCACGCCGACCGAAAAACTTTGCTCCTTCTGGACAATATCCTTCGGGTTAGAACAGGAATTTGCGGGCCGGATGCCCGAGTTCCACCATCGGCCCCGATTTCCTATCGAATTGAACCCTAACCTCTTTCGTTCTGGCTCTCTTGATTGTTTCTTAGCTTACTCCTCGGTAAACTCTATCAAATATTGCCTTGAACTTGCTTGGCTTTTTCAAGTATTTATACCTAATGTTAATCTTTCAGAGAAACTTGAAAGTATTAGAAGTTGCGTTATCAAGACTGAGCTCGATCTAACTCAATTTAACAATCCTAATCTAAAGTTTTCTCGCTATGGAACCGTAATTTCCTAATACTGATTAGATGTCCTACATGATTGGTTATAACAAATCCGTGGTTCGCAAAATTCACGATATTACAAAGGTCAGACGATTTAATTGCGAAAGTTCTAAACTTACTTGTCCCAGATTTTCGCCGTTCTATTGGAGATCATACAGACAATGAAATTGCAAGTTACCACTTCGAATTTCTTCACATCTTACAAGTTAATTATCTTAAAATATCCGAAAGCGATTATTTCGCCATCCGATTATGATCGAACGTATGAAACGTGAAGCAATATCTTAGAGTGAAAAATGTGTCGAAAAGTATTCTTAAGTGTGCGTCAGGAATAATCTCGGTGTTCAATTAACTGGCGTGGAAGCAGGTTCGACGAGTACTTGGTATCCATTTACGTAGCAGCAGGGTCGTTAAATAAAAATACGATCTGCGCTCGACGATCGCCGGTCATATCCAAGCAGTTTATCGCCGTAACATGAACTACTCGAATCCCAGCTTTCAAACGATGTTCGAACAACCGTTGAAATTTTTTTACGGCTCCACCGTGTTTAACACTTGCTCGCTTGTTATTATTCCCCCGGGCAGCATTGCATACTCGATCTTCCCTTCACTGGCCCTCATAAACACGAGATTTTCAGCCTCTCTCTGCCTTCTGGATGCGCTGCCCAATCCCTTTCTTAACTTCTACTAGCTTCACTATCCGTACACTTAATCTGATCATAATATTTTTACAACAACGTTGATTTACTCAAGTTTCCTATTAGTCATAAGTTCACAGCTTTGTTCAGTATAAATTTACTTACATTTACTGAAAGGATCTATTTAGTAGATTCTTCATAAAACTCATGGAAGGAAATCCGAAACCAAATAACTCAACAAAGTCGAATCATCCCTGTAATAATACTTATATTTCATGAAATTGGCAAGAATAATGTCGAAACACGAAGCAAATTAAGAGTTTGTCTGTTTAATCGGAAGTTTATGTGTCACGCTGGGAAGGGAAAATGTTTGCCTGGTAGAAAGTACATTGCACGTAGCGCAGAGAGGGACAAAGAAATACGCGAGAGGAGGCTGGAGTGGTCGGGATGCTGGGACAGGAGGGTCCTTAATAATTGCTTTACATGATAACAGGATTTGGGCGCCTCGCGGGGGGTCGGGCCTTGATCAAAAAGGGTTGCTAGTCACCGTGCTCTGCTCATTTGCAGCTCGCGAATTTCACAAAGAAACGAGAGGAGATCTCCCCGCGAAACAAGCGCACTTCGCAAAAGCAGTCTCTCATTTCTACGTCCGAGTAATCAAAGGAAATTATTCAGTATCGAATCACTTCTCCGGATGAAGGAGTGACGGGTGCGGGGGATGCGGGGTGCGGGGGCGGAATGGGAGCTGGGGAGAGCGAGGGAGTCTGTTCGCGAATTAAGTTCGCTCTCTGAGAAGGCTTCAAGGAAGAAGTATTGACGATACTGATTGAATATCCTGCTGGATGGGATCCCAGGGAATATCTAGAAGTGTTTGCTACAGCCTCACCCAGAGAGAACTACCAGCCTTTGAAGTGTGTGCTAGAATAAAGTCGACGGCTGCTCTAATTTAATTTTTATAAGTATCTATAACTAGCGTGACCGACGTATTAAACTAACAATTTGTCAACTAAATGCAAACGATAAAAGATATACTCGTTTTTTTTCATAGTGAATCGCTTCTTTTCTAGACACAGTCTACGAGAGCGAAATAAAAGCGGCTTGGTGGAGATATTAAAACTTCGTAAACTTATTTCAACAGCGCGCGGTGAGCGGCTGAAATAAGAATGACAGGAGGCGATCAAAGGAAGCCGCGAAGGGGTGGTTGACGGGGGGCGGTGGGGGTGGGAAAAGAAGGTAATGCTCAAAGGGGCAGCGGACACGTTTCCTCGCGGAGGAATTAAATAATGCCTTAGCGCGGTTAGCCCGCTGAAAAATGTGTGGCACGTTCGCAATTTTATCTCCTGATTTGTTTACTTACGTTTATTCCGGTATTCCCCGACGGTGGCGAACGTGCATTTATTCCGAAAGGAGCAACTCGCACTTTGCCTGACAGTGCCGTACCCAAGAGTTCGGCCTTCCGGGCTTTGCTCCATTTTTAAAATTCTTTACGACTTCCCCCCTTTTCGGCTCAGGGACTTGCCGCGACCCGGAGCTCGCGTATCGAGAAGGTAGACTTTTTTTTAGTTCTTCCTCTTTTCTACGAGCCCTTGCTTTCATGCTTTCAAGTTACTGTTGGAACTTCACACTTTTCTACTTACTTTGCTGAGAATCGCCTGTAAAGATACAACTCTAATTTTATTAATTTCTTCATTTATCGTGTGGTTAAACAGCTTGGTGGATTTGGTGATCAAGCGTGTGATTAGAAATTCTGAAACATTAATGGTTTCATTCTTTACCATTTATAAATTGATACACTCTTTTTCATCGGATGGAGATATCTCCAAAAGTTCAGGAAGACTGACCATTACGAATTTAATGCGAGTGAGTTCGATAGAATAGCAAACACTCCGGTTTATCGAAGTCGCGCAAAGAATGCCAGTGTACTCTATCGAGAGTTTGTTTAATTAGCATAATTCTAGTTACATTGACATCGCTGGCAATTGGCCATAACGCTATATCGGGACTACTGCACAGGTGGCCGGTTATATTCCATAATCATGAGAAAATGGCCAGGCACGGGTCATGAATCTGCTTTATTCGATTAAGAATGGTCTCGCATCGCGCATATAAATTGAAGATTACAAGGCGGCCACTTCCTTTTTCTAATTAGTATGCAACGAGCTACGTGCCACCCACCGGAATCTTTACCACCCGACAATGAAGAATTACGGGGATTGCCAGCGTATATTCAGCTATAATGGACACACTCCGAGCTCCAGTGCATGATAAAAGGATTTCCTCGATAACTTGGGGACCTTCGAATGTATTAACACACTCGTCGAGGCCCGGATCAATTGGAGAAAGATAGAAGTACTTGATAGAGTTGGCTATTGATTTCTTAGAAGAAGTTTACTTCGAATTTAAATTACATATTTGACTGACAATGATTTTATTGTAATAAAAAAATGATTTTTGATAGAAGGAAAAATATTATTTTGCGAAAAATGGTGCAGAATATATACATTTTATATAGCATGGCAGGTTCATCATATTTTTCATCAAATCCATCAGAAATGTTATTCTTTTTTCGAATTTATATCGATTACATTGAATATTTTGTAACTTGTCAATGGGGACGAACCTGTTAAAAGTTTACCCCATCGACATTCACCATTTACCTGCCGGCAATCCAGCCCGTAACATAACCTAGAATATCCTGGTGCCAGGAGGCAGCAGCTTTTACGCCGCTGGTAACACTTTCACGAAACGCGACCGCGTTAAAGGGAGTTCTGGAAATTCCACTTGAACATTTGCGTTGCAACAAAAATGAGGCTGCAAAATGAATATGCATGCCCGCCGAGCCGTGGCCGCATTCAGCTCTCAACAGCGCCGTTCAAGGGATAAATTCATTAAAAGTTCTCATAATTTTTTCAGCACCCATCAGCGCGCCCGGCCGCTTGCATAATAACGCTTAAATGACTTAGAAATGCTCGGGCCGGAATGTCTGCTGACTTCCTCTTCTGCAAATTGGTAGCTAGACCTATTTACTAGTTGGCTATTTCGACTTTCAAGCACTAAGAGAAATGGAAGCTTATTCGAACAAATGAAATCCCATTTTGAATTCATTTCAAAACTATCTTCTTCTTCATTTTATTATTTCCAACATTGTTTCATATATCATGTTCATTTATAATCGAAATAACGCTTGTCCAAGAGTAGCTTTGTCGGACTGCCAATGACATTGTGCCTGGCAGAAGTCCTAATCAGTACTCGACGTTGGCTGCCGAGCCCTTATGGCATGGAATGCCATAGCAGGTGAAAATTTCACCCAGTGGAAAGTGGTTGACAGATGCAACGGTAGTAGCAGGAAGCGGAACGTGACATAGTGACAGATCCGCTCGAATTACGCACGGCAGGAGCACACTCACTCGCTGCAGGATGGAAGGATCTATGCGCCGCGTACACTCGACATATTCGGGGCCCCGATATCCGAAAGGAATACGTATTCGCCCATTCCTGAAGGCCAATGATATGCCCGAGGCATCCTCACGTTCCATCCGCCCTGCGCTGCATATCTCCGCGCATTTCCTGCATGACTGATCAACGCAATGGATAATTTATCTGCAATATCGAGGATCTACCGACTGCAACCTGCGAATGGAATATCGGCCAATCTAAATCCTCGGCTACATCCATCGCCTCGAGAACCAACGCGAGCTTGGGATGAACTTTGCACGACGATCCTACCACTACCATCTTCCAATTCCAAAATTAACCAATCGATGAAATCACGTAGAATATTTCCACGAAAACGATACTTCACACAGAAATGAGTACAAAGCAAGAAGTCTACCGAAAGAATTTATCATTGTAATACAAAGGATCGTCGAATTTATCTGAAAAAGCAGACAAAAGATCAAAGATTCATCTCCCACTGAATCACAGCAGCCCGGAACTTTGTTAAGCGTCTACTAGAGAATACACGAAGCTCTCGGAACAAGAGGCGAAGGCAGAAGATTATAAATCGATCAAAGAGAAACAGGTACTTTTTGCCGGTGGGTAAGAGGGAAAAGTGGCGATATCTCGTGGATATCGCCAGCAGGATTCCTCGAGTAACGGCGCCGAACGTGACAATATTCGCGAAACAGAGTTATGCGCCCGTTTACGCGCGCACACATCCACCTAGCGACGTGTACCTGGGCGGTCCAGTGCCGGCGGGGGTTGGATGTACGCACAGCATCCGGGCTCTCTCTCGCTGGTACATCGGGGGTGCATCTCACGTAGGAACGATCGATGCCATAGATATTCCTCGAGGCATGCCGTAATTTCAACGAGACGCGTGCGATTTGCAATATAGCCTCGCGAATAAGGCGACACACACACATACACCGATTCTAGGGGAAACTATATTCCGAGTTACCATGTTATCTTTCATCCGAGCGTGATGGAGCGTTCCTGGGACCAGGGCGCAAGGATCCCCTACATTCAAGCGATCCCTTTTAGAACCATGTAGAATGACTTACAGAATTGTTTGCAGGTTAACACTTTCAAGCTTGCCGATATATTTCTCTGCCGGATGACGCAACCTCGTTTTTGGATCGATTGAAAAGTGTCGGGGAACTTTTCTTTGTTCGGTTAGCGCTTTCTGATCTTGTAACACAATTCTGTATTGAACATTAGGAGACTTCGGATATAATTTACTTTTTGTATGGAATAATTATTAGAGTAAAATAATTCAAGCTACAGGGTGGTGAAGTTTTGTTAAATTTGATATGATGTTTTGATAACGAATATATTTGCAGTAAAAGCTTATCTTTATCTGTGTTGAATGTTGGAGGTTGAAGAACACTTGGCCCGAGGAAAGAGTAACACAATTTCCGACTCTAAGATAATCTTTGTCATCTTTAAGTAGATTGTGTTTGCTTTCCATTAACACTGATTCGAAGATAACGGGCGGAGCTTTTCCGTCCGCTTAAAGCCTGTTCGTTAGCCGTTCGTTAAACGTCCTATTGAAAAACGCAGCGCTGTTTGAAGAATTACGTAATTACGTTCCGCGTTCCACTTCTTTATTCTGCGAAAATAAACTCTCGCGTCTAGAGGAATACAAGAGAAGAGGTTCCAGATAAACTGTTTGCTGCTTGGAAGTTTAATGCAACTGGTAATGGCAACGCTGTTACTCTATTCGTTTTACTAGACGTAACATTCCTCGAACTCGCTATTAAACTTAGAAATGATACCGTTCATGATAGAAATCATGAATTAAATATTCTACATCGCTTTAGTAGAACTGAAGTACAACTTTAGCATAACTTTAGTTCAATGAAATAGTTAAAAACTACATTGATGTTTACAAGAAAATTCGGTGAATGAATGTTCAATACTGCAGCCACAAAACTATAAAATTTCCACTTGTATATTATTACTTACAAACTTTTAATGATATGTGTAATTAAAAATGATTCAATGTGCACTATTTCCTGCTACTTGCATTTCATTTTTCATTATAACGTGCTCGGATGAAAGCATTGTTTCGCAACAGGGCAGGGAAAACATATGTGCGTATTTTCCATGCAGGGTGAAATTTATGTTGGGCCAATTTTGATTACGGGTGGGCGGGCAAGCAGGATACAGCGGCAGGGTCGCTCGCGTGTAGCATAATTTCGAATTAGAGTGGAGCAGAGGAGAGCAGAGCAGAGCAGAACGGAGCAGCGAGGCCAAACGCGGCTGCGGAGCGTCTCATAATTAATGAGGCCAATCGACAGTTACTAATAATAATGTCGAATCAGATAGCGTGCCGAGGTACGCGCTGGCATATCTTTCCTAGTAATATACGCGGACTATTATGCTCGCGGAGATTGTATGTTGAACGTCGGAATGGGAAAATATACCCCCTGTGGTTTGGCACGATCTCGCTCGCTGGTATTAGCCTTGTTTAGAACACTATTCCGACAGTGGCGACGCGGCCGCGCGATAAACCGAAGTAGCTAATGTTTTATTTAAAAGAAACTAGAAACTGGGATGGGAATGAAAAAAAAAAGTGGAACTTGGTTGCTTCTGGTTATCTTTTATTCATCACACCGTAGTATTAGTTTTTCTCCTGCGGTGCAATGCAATTTAATGCCGCCACGTGTGTTACCTGACGCAAACGAATACGTCAGATGCAGTCTTTCAAAATCATTGGATACTGGAATTTAGTTACCATCTTCGGTAGACTTGCAAATAAAAATGGAACAAGGTAACACAATACACGAAATAATAAAGAATACAAATTTAGAATAAATAACAATATCATACCTTTTCCGCGATTGTACGAGAGTTTTAGTTGATTGCTTAGAGAACAATTTCTGCATGCTTCATTAGCTTGTACATATCGCTCCGCACTGCACTTGGCAATCAAGAGAATGAGACTATTTTTAAACCCACTGTTTTCTAGTAAATTCTAATTCCCAGCACGCAGTGTATAATCGTCAAAGCCGACAGCATAAGAACTTTCTTCAGCGAGTATGCAGCATTCGGTTCGAGCCACCTGTTAAATGTTACCTCTTGAAATTCTTTCTTAACCAGTAAATTTCCAGAACACAAGTAGAATATGCCGCGCCCATTTCAGGAGAATTGGTACTTTCCTTGAAATCGAGCCGATTACCAATTACCATTTAACACAGTTAGAACAAACTCGTTATTGCCTTTAACAACTGGTTTACAAATGGCACGATAAAATAGCGCAAAGTATAAAATTATAGTTAAAGTCAAATTTAGTTGGAGATTTTGGGACCACCCTGTATAAGGGTAGCCAAAGCGAAACGCGATTCTACCATGAGGGTCTGTAGATTGCGCGCACCCGCCCATTCCTTCACGCACGTGCGTGCCGCATCCGCATCCGCATCGATCCATGGACCACCGTGCCACGCAACTACTTCACGATCTTCGAGCTCTCGCCGAAAACGGCCCTTCTATCCCGCTGCCCTCCGATAGAAACCTTCCTGCAGCTCAGCCTCCTACAAACATTCTACCCCAACGGGTTTCTCCTTCCCTCTTATCTTTCAGCCACAAATATTTTTCTATACTCCGTGATAAATGTATGGTGAATCCTTTTGAAATATTTTAAAAAATGTGTTGGATGGTTTTTTTGTGAAGGAAATGAAAAATGGTATGAAATAAGGTTAGCTTATTGAATAAATTCAAGAATTAACAGTAAAATAATTTAATAACATGAGAATGGAATACTTAATTACAAGGAAGAGTAGTTCCATAGTATTAAATAAGTACATTCATTTTTCAACATTATTAAGAGAGCAAGGTGCATCTTGATTATCTAGAAAAGCCATCAAAGTCAATAGAAGAGTGCAAGGGGTGGCTAAGGAAGCATGAAGCGTAAACGAAAAGATAGTTAGGGTAGATCTTCCGTGTACTTGGTTGGCTGATCAAAGGTGGCAAGAAGAATTTTATTCGCTCAAAAATCCAAAGTGCCCAGGTAAAATTAGATACAGAGAATAGTAGAAGGGCGCAGGAGGCAGGTGAAGGGCAGTGGAAGGGCAGCAATCAGGAGATTGATTACGAGCGATTAGCACAGAAGCAGCGCACAGCCTCCCCGGGAGATTACAATGTGCCAATTATCGCAGGGAGCGTTTTATGGCCCTATGATTATCGGCGCCGTTTTCAGTCCGGGGATTACAGGCCGCCACGTACGAATTCGATGGTCGATCGATCGATGATTGAGAGTCATTGACTGTAGATGTCGGATAAACGCTTGGCAAACCGAAACTACCAAGTGGCACACACCAGATCACTGTCAGATTCATCGGCAATGCGTGGAAATATATCGTTACCCAATGGACATTCGAACAAGCTTCACGTACGCCAGAATAAGTACTCATGTGCCAGTCATTTTTGTAGTCAATCAATGATATTTTGTTCACTTGATGGCGCAGATTGAAATGGTCCATATCGGAAATTAAGAGTGTAATCGTCCGTGCACTTGACAGTATCGGGTTACTAATACATATTAACAAGACTGTATTCTGAAAAAGATTAATTATTAATTAATAAAAATACAATATATTTAGAAATTAGTGCTTTTACAGCGTGTTAATTTTACATACCCTAATAAATTTTAGTCAATAATTGATTAATCAGATATTGGAACAATTGAAAGAAACTAAACCAGTAGGACATTTAATTAACACAAATACCTCTACTGCCAGAATACTAGGAACGTTTCACGGTGGAGGGCATTGTACTTTTTCCATTTTTTCCAAGCCACGTCGAGCACAACAAAGTAAAGGATCCTGCAGTAGGAAGTTGTGCTCCATGTGAATGCCGCGGAAGTTGAGATCGTTAGCGTAGTTAGTGTTTATCCGACGAAATCTCGAATTGCGCCCAAGTTATGCTGCCATTGTCCACTGGGAACTTTCAAATTTCTCTCTGCTTTCGTTGAAATTACTCGCCACTCCCACTTTCTATCTGCCACTCAAAGGACAAACCGCAGTTAACCTCAGTTTTCTTTAATATCGCATTTGTTTGATTTTTGTATGCGACACATTCGCCTTTTGTAATTTACTTCTTCGCTTGCCGATATTCACGGGAAAATTATTGAAAGCTGTAGATAAATAATATTTGATTTTATCTTTATTCTTTTGCGATCCAGCGATTTTGTCGTTGTAATCTGATTCCCCGGTGATTTAGCTATTTGTGGGGATTAAACTTTATAATATTGGCAATCTTACCGATAAATTGCTGTATCACAGGTGGATATCGGATCAATCTTCAATCATTTTAAATTTCATATAGTTCAACTGTTCCGTAATTATCAATAAATCTTTGCTATCTAGAGCTTTACCAACCATTACTCATGACCACCCTTTTTTGGTTAAAAAGTACCCAACATTAATTTTTGTTAAATAGCATACGCTCTCAATTGATTAAAAGCGATTTTCTTGATCTTAATGCATTGTATCAACTACGCAAACTAAGGAAGTGGTCGCAGAGAGAAGCTAGTAATCCGAAGGAATGGCGTGGGCGTCGAAAAGAGTGAGCCGGACGGGTTAGGTAGCTCAAGGCAGTATCGTAATGAGAAAGAAATGTAGCACAGGTGTTCCTCGAGTGACTTCATCTATTCCTCGTTAGGAGTAATGAGACTAGCATTCGAGAGGAAGATCGATGCGATAGGACTGTCACGTAGAGGCACCGGTGGCCGTGATAGATTGGCTGACCCGGTGCGCTATGCTTTTCTTATCCGTCAAAGTTAACGAACCGCTATGGAATCGTGGTTGCAGGACATTCCGCACACTTGGCCAATAACCCGGATCGGCTGGGAGCGGACTTTAATGCGATCAACGAGAAATCCATAAAGGGATCTTTGCTAAGAGAGGCCGCCGAAGGTGTAGAATACCTAGGGGTTGCTCTACTCCCACGGATTACACCGAGATCCGGACTAATTGAGGTATCCACCAATGCCGGACTAGCTCACTCTAATGGAAATGCTCCGCCTGATAAAACTTCCCTCGATATATGGAGATTGAATTGATCCTGACGATGTCTGGACTTTCTTGAATTACCTTCTCCCCTATCTTCACATCCCCATCGAAGTCGATCTTACAGGTGTATCACAATCGACATGTAGAAAAGGATCATTCTCATTTAACTCTTACAGTTTTCTTTATCAATCGTTTGTGAATAATGATAGACCAATTATACTGCTATATCTACTACGATAATATTATATTTCAAAGCATTTCTTCGCCATGAAACACATTTAATACCCAAACCTTATCAAACACGAAATCCAGGTCTGAAAGACTTTAATACCCACGAGGTCCTTTCCACTCTAGATTAGGTTTATTACAGACTCACCCCAACATGAGCTCACCACTGACGTCATTCTACACTCCTCTGAAAATTGATTGAACCCCAAATATGTGGAGCAAGGGGTGGCATGTAAATTCAGGCTAAGATGTAACATATCCTTCTTAGGCTTTGAAAGGAGGGAGTCACCAGGGGTAGACTAGCGGAGAGAAAAGCTGCCGCAAGCAGAGGAGGATGATCTCGCGGGCTGCCGGTTGGTAATTTGGAAGAGCTAGGCTCGCTCGGCAGCGATTATAGCATCAGGCAAGTGGCATAGCGGGAAAGTGTGGCGTGTGAGTGCGGTAGCGTTTAATCCGTTTAGGTTAGGCGCGAAGTGGCGGGAGAGCATGGGATAAGTACATAATAAGGCGTCCGGAGAGAAGGAGGAGGCTCCCGGAGCGTAAATTGCTGCTTATCTCGTGGCGCGTGATCCACGCCGGCCATTATCATGCTAATTCACGATTATCTGTTCGGTGTGGACGGCCGAGCAAGCAGGCAGGCAGGTTTCCCTTGCCGGGCAGAGTGGCTTGCGGTCCCCGGGATGCGGCGGATAGTGCGAGAGGGAGCCACCGTTCGTCCGAGGGAGACACGGGTTATGTTAAATTTGGATTGATGCCGCGCTCGTGATCCGTACACCGCGATGACAACGAGCACCATTAAAGCCCCCGCACTCTCAAATACGTAGCCGGCAATTAAACGGCGCATTGCACGCCCTGCCGCCAGCCCGGCTAACAACACCTAACTATTAATCAGCCTCGCTGCGATCCGTGCATCCGCGAGCCGACGTGCGTGGAATCTTTAATCACGCTGTTATTAATCGTTTTGCAACGTTGAAAAGCCCTGGGCACACGTACATAGCATTTCTTATGTCCTCCATCCAATATAGGAATTAATAATCTCTTATCAATTAATGTGATTTAGCAAGTTGTAAATACAGAATTAGTATTCCTCTTCTCTAACACTGATTACATTAGACTAATAACATTTCAACAAAAAAAAGATGTACGGATTAGAGTTATTTATAGTACTAGAATTTCTCGAGGGTTAATCAAGACGTTGGTCATTAAAAATGCCGACAGAGACGAAACCCTAAGACAAGAAGGGTAGCCATATCTGAAATTCCAACCGCAGCCTGGACTTGCATTAGATTCTGGTTGCGGAGCAGCGAAGAAGGCTCTTCCGAGATTCCCACGTAAGGCAGCGTGGTCCTTTGCCGGAGCAGCCAGTATGTAAACGAGGGCAGTACATAGCAATAAGAAAATATTTATATTCGAGCTCATCTGCTTCTCACTCTGGGCTTCCGTGCAGCCTGCTCGCCTTCCCAAGGAACTAATCTAAATTTCGCGGCCGCAAGCCGGAGTGCTGCTGGCCCCCACTGCAATTTGATGAGTAACGCCGCCAATGCAACCAGATAGAGCCAACCAGCCTGGAAGAACGTAAGAGAGTAAGAGGGAGAGAGAGAGAGAGAGAGAGAGCGAGAAAGACTCGGTGGGATTGAGGTTGCTCGGATTCTTAGCATTCGTCTTGTGAAAATTTGCGCTTGCAAATTAAAGGAAAACTTGTCCGCCAGTTTCGCCACCAACTTACGAGGGAACTCGGCTCTTCTCTATCAGCGAATACCCATGAAAATGGAGCCTGCGAGAAAGATCTTTCTCTAGTCTCCCTTACTTAGAGCTTTAGGAAAACTTTTCTTTCTGTATGCTCTATTATTCTAGAGGAGACTGTCGTATTTTGTTTATTACTCTTTTTTATCCTTACCAGTTCCAAGTGTCTCATTATCTCGCTTGGAGATCTCCATAATTGTAAAAGAAGTCTTACAAAATAGTATTATGAATATTATCAAATATTATGTCCCAAGAACATCCTCCTCGAATGCTCGGGGTGCGGAAGAGTAGGAAGGAAGGGAGCTAACAGTAACTCATTACCGAACTCAACAAACCTCAAAGTAAGCCCGGCTGCTTACCCAATTTGGAGTTTGTTTCTTAATTTTCTCATCTCCCCATCCGCGTGTACCATGAGCCAGCCTTTCAGAGTTACACAAATCTTTCCTGAGCTTGAGGTTAATCAATCAAAAGTGAATGAAATAGTAGTCTTCCAGGGAGCGAATTCCCCAAAGGTTCCAAACGCAAAAGGAAGCTTGCCTAAGGAACACATGGGGAAACCTGCAAAGGTCGAAACGGGTTGAAGGGTGGTGGTACGAGGGTTGGAAAAAGGGGTGGCAACAGGCGAGAAAGAGCGAGACGATAAAGGGGTGCATGATGACGGGTCGGGCTCCGGTGCAAAAAGTGCAGCCAGCGAGACGACAAATCAAATTTTCGTTGGGTACACGCGGGCTTCGCCGGCTATTGTTGCTTTTTATATGCAAAGCAGGGCTAAATTATGGCAGCGAGGGGGTGGCCGAGGTGAGCTTGGGGTGGTTGAAAGGAGCTAGCCGGATCCTGCGGCTGGACCGCTTCGCCATTGTGGTACTTGCTGACCGGAAGCATCATTGTACTACTACCGCCCTGAGTGCTCGCTCCTATTTAAATGGATTTCGTGGCCCGTTCCCTTCCGCAGCCACCCACTCCCCTTTCCTCCCCTTTGCACACTCCACAAATGCACTCGCAATATTTCCCTACTTTCCTCCACTGACTTTCCTGTTTTTTCCACCCCCATCTTTCCCCTCCCTCTCATCCCTGCCGCAGAAGACTGTCTCTGCAGAGAGGAATCCTAGTCCGCGAGGCTCGTCAGGATTAGCCTGGAATTCTGCTGTACACTTGAAATTTGTGACGTGATAATGCTTGTATTTATGGGAGACGCAGAAAGGAGTAGCGCAGGGTCGCTGAATTATACAGGGCTCAGGGTGAATCCTGGTTTTTAGCCGGAGCCATAATTTTGCGGAGTGAGATGTGTGCGCTTCGGCTTTCGCGATACGCCACTCTCAGGAAGTAGTACAGAAGACATCAGGATGCAGAGGTTACCGTCTTGTAAAAGTTTTGTTTGGAAGTTGTGCTTGAAAGTCAGCCGGGTTTGAAGAGACATCGCTTATTCTGTACCGTAGTGTACTTAAGTTTGGGTAAATCTTGAATGCGTTGAACTCCGAGGATCCGATGTACTCTTCGCTCTGTTATGGATCCTCGGGGGAGTTAAGGAAATAATTCCTCGACGGGTAGAATAAGTTTTTTCTAGATAAAAATGTGAAGAATTATAGTAGGCTTCTCAGTTTCAATTGTTTTTAATTTAGTCAACGATAACGAAAAGTAACTCGTTGAATATTGAACAGATCGAAAGCTGAAAATCTACTCTGCTAATTTGAATAGGCAGTCCTATCATACATGTGCGGGGCTTAGTTAGTTAGTATGCATATCTTCGATGATTATGTTAATGATTAGGTTACCATTGGGCGCGTTCAGCAATTGATCGAGTCTCCGGGTCAGTGGAGATGGGCACTTATTGGAGAGGCGAAGTGGACAATAGGACAGGTCGATCCTGTAAATTCGGGGGCTCGTTACACCCATTAGAATCGGGATCGCTATCGTCATCACCGGTCATTATCGTGACAATGATGATCGTTGTCATCGCGGTAAGCATCGGCATCGTTATCGCGAACGAGGCTGCAGGCCGTCGTCATCATCCTCATCATCGCGATGTCGCGGTTATGGATATTAACATTATCGCTGCCATCGATTGAATCTAACGTAATCCAGTATTGGCGCGGCCAACAAAACCGACCGCAATTTGCTCGCGAGTAGGAATCATCAAAACGGCCCATTGAAATCCCCACTTTCCATAAACGTGGTTTACATAACCTCATTTCTTCTCTGACGTGATTGATTGACCAGCTTGTGGCTTCATTCAATTTTAACATGAAGGTTCATTAATTCATTAAAATCGAATTACTGAAGCACAATCGCTGTTGAAGTCATGACGGTAATGATTAAATTTCGTTGCGTTATTGGGTTACTCTGGATCGGCATGCTTTTCATACTTAATCAATTTCAGCTGGGTTATTTTTGATAATGCCTGTTTCTATATATAACAATAGTAAAAAGACTAAAACAATTCTTTAAAAGTCCGATTTTTTTATCATTTAGCCTGGCTATTCTTCATTGTATATCTTTTACCAAGAAAATATTATCGTTCCATTAAGTTATAATGCAAGAGCAGTACGTTCATTTTTAGTTTATTTGATTGACAGAATATTTACTATTAATATAGATTAGAACAAATGATTGATTAGTTAAACAGGATAGAAGGGTTTGTTTGTACAACAGGATGTCTGATCCCATAAAACATCCGGGCTTACCGAAGCAGACGTCCCCTATGATCTCAGTGGTCCTTTTGCTTTAGTATAATCTAAGTTTCAATAATGACGCACACGGGGCGCCATAAATTCTAATTAACCAGTCATAATATCTTCCTCAGTCAACGGCGAGACCCCGAGACATAATTAAGGATCATAATGCCAGAGTTCACGAAAGTTTTTATCCGGCCGGATAATCACGTGCCGTTAGATTAGAAGCCAAAAGTTTAAGGGCAGAGGGGCCACTACGTTAATTTCATGAGGCAAACTTCGTTCCTAGGGCGTCCTCTGATTTCATCGACCAAATTTACCCCATGCTAATCCCATAACCTGCAACGAACAAAAAATGTTATCTCGAAAGTCATCGAAAAATCGAACGCACTTACAATTTCTCTTGTGTCATTATTTAGTTATCGAAATGGTACTCGTCGTCTTCATAAAAACAATCATACGTATAATTTAAAAAAACCTCTATTTTACAACACAGATTTTTGTCGGGGAACAAAAAGAGTATTGAAAAATTGAATACATATTCTCATCGAAATTGCTGGCCATTCAAGTTTTTGACGATACAGAGCATCTCCACGATTGGCCGAGTACATCCGTCAAAGGTATTTGGTCGAGTTAATCGATCAGTCGAACAACTCGATTAAATCAAGCGGAATAAAAAATGACCCAACCGGCGGAACGTGTAGAGGATTGTTGCAGTTAATCCTGTAACAGACAGGACTCTGTAACTACTGATTCGGTTAATTAGTTAATTCTAGAGAAATTTCTACCGCTCGAAACCACTGGACACCAATTCAGCCAGGCTTACTGTTACATAATGGCGTACAATCACTCTCCTGTCTGTTTTGTCGTCTGGCCGATCAATCAGAATGTAATGCAACGCTAAATGTCTCGAATTGCGGGCTTAGAACTATTATTTAAGCTCTGTTTGAGGTGAAGGTTCAAAGAAGAGATATTATTAACCCAGTCTATATTTCAGTATTACTTGCAACGATTTTCTACTTTGTAGATTAATGAAAACTTTGGAATTAACGATTATCTTATTCAATTGCCATTAATTCAGCATGCCTTTTAATATAAAGGATATGCATGTATTTCTTGAAACTTTGTGGCAGCTCAACTAGATTGGACAATTATCTGGATGGAATAGATATCGTTTGATGTGAATTGCATCTGGTATGGAAATTTAGCTCTGAATTAGGACAATCGATATCATTCGATAAATTCATCAAGTTACTCGATTACTATCTAAAATCAATACTAATAACATAGTTCATCATATTTGGTCCAATCAAGCTGAAATTTGTCCTCTCGTTATGCAATATTAACGAACCTTGCGAATATCTCATATTCACTGTCACAACTTACAAGATAAAAGATTAATTAATTTTAATTATATACATATCTTAACAACTGTCCCTAATTTCGACGAATGATCACATTACAATTAGCATAATAATTCATAGATAATTATGGAAATCGGATGGAGAAACTCGTTGAAGGAAGATAGAATGAACGAATCGGCGATGGAAAGGCAGGTGGTGGCGGTAGTAGCGAATGATCGGAGGCAGAAAAAATCGTTTCTCCGCGATTGAAATACGATGAACAGTTTGATCGGGTTTCCGATGGCCGAAGTTAATACCCACCGCCACCGCTGCGCCGTTAGCCGGCCACCCACACCTGTACACCCATCCACTCCTGGGATTTCTACCTCCGCCTGATATTTTTTTCTCTCCCATTCTCTCCATCTCCATTCCTATCTCCCTCTTTCGCTCGTTTGCTCGGCCTTTTTTTTTTTGTTAAGCGCACACCGCGCTTTCTTTCCCGCGAGGAGCTTTTTTTTAAAATGCCGGTTCGACCTGATTCCAGTGATTACTGTGGCCCGAATGGCCGAAGTCGCCGGGCGTTTCTCGAATTTCGATGGAATCCGATGATTCCAGACGGACTACTGCTGCCTTCGCAAGTCGCCCGATTGGAAAAAACAGCACTCTCTTCTCGATATTTCAGTAGAATATGTTCTCTTTTACGGTTTGCTTCCTATTGAAACTGTTATTCGGATTCTTTTGGTAAAATCATTCTTTACTATTCGACGATAATTAAGGGCTACGTTCTTTAGCTATTTTAAATAAAACATTCTTATGTATAAGAGTTAATGATGTTATTTTTATCGCAACAAGATCTTGCCAAGGAGAAATTCGAATTTCCGGCGAAGAATTGCTCGAGTGGTATCGGGTTGTTCTCGAAGGAATTATCGCATGTTCTCGCAGCAACATTTAAACGCAGCGTGCATGGGCTCAGGCTTGATTGCCTCGGGAATCGCGTTACGCTTAACAATTCGTTGCATTTGTAACGGGGTTTGGGCTGCACTCAATTGCGCGCGCGTCCAATTCTCGACGTGCGAGTTTCAACCAGCGAGATCAGTTTGCCTGTGCCTCTTTCATGGGAAACGCCCTAAGCTCTCTTTTCAATTAAAGAAGTTAAACGAGTGTAATAAGATTTAACGTAGTACTATTTTCTAGTTTCTTGATAGAGGACACTAATGAATATTTTCATATGATTTCATATGATAATTTATTACATTTTCAACTAATTAAATAGGTTGCATATCAAACACATACTGCTTATGTGTGCTTTATGCACTTTCTCATAATTTTATGTGAACTACTCATGAACAATTCGAGAAATTTAAATGTAATTGTGACGTATATTTCTCTGGAAGCGTTTAATTATTGTTTCTGCTTCTTTGAACCTCAAAGAATATTTTTCCATTGCTTGGAAACGTAGGAAAGGGGAAGTACAGTATTTACAGAGACATTTGAAATATTCTTTAATTTATTTTGACACTCACAGTGTAAAAGTAGTGTTGGTTGAATTATTCCGATTTTTACCTTTAAATCATGCTACTCTATTGTACTTCATTGTACTCCAACTTGTCTAGGAAATATCATTTAGAACGAACCGCGAATTACTGCCGGTCCGGCGGCTTTAAGCGCAAATTAAAGCCTGGCGAGCTGGCATCCAATTTAGCCGGAATCGCCATATCAATCTGAAATGCACGCGTAGCGAAGTTCATCTTTAACAGCGACTTTAATTAACTCTCGCAGCTACCCGAGTAATACCAGGCGTATCCGTCGCCATGTTTTCCATGGCTTAAGAGGCAACAACTTGTGCAACACTACGTAAACTCAGTGATTACGAACCTTTAAATGCCAATTGATGGCTCCTATTCCCCGAGAAATATGAGAGTACCACTTCCAGCCGCTTCAAAGCCTCTACTTTCACTTTGCGCCTTCTTTGTTTTTATTTTCCCAATTAATTTGCAGTTCAGAGCAGATCGTATTTAGTCAAGTATTTAGGATATCATCGAGGATTTAAGTATCTATGGGACTCTTGAAATTTTATAAATACTTAACTACTTATACACCCTGCTGCTATTACATCTATCATCTATCCACAAAATTTTAAACACTCAAGAGATTACGAAACTTTAAATTGACTTATTAGAATCATTTTCAAATATACACTTCGACAATTTAATAACCATAAAGAAATGCAAATAACAATCTTATTCTTTACAAACTCCCTTATCAAAATGTACATTTCTACAGCCTCTTACAAGCAGTGTTAAAGCAACCTCATTCTACTTATTCCCAACTCGCCGAATACCATAGCGAAAGCAACAATTCTACTCAACATATTGAACAAGTAAGGCAAACATTATCGAGATAAACGCATACAGTTACTCAAGCGTAGCAATTGCACGGTGAAATCTTGAGTGCGCACAGTGGAAAGAGAGATCGATGGTCAGACATCGGAGCTAATTCCGCAGCAGGTAGTGTCGGTGTCTGACCAATATCGAGCTCGATCACTTGCTCGTCGCCGGCTATATAGTGCAGTGTGCACTGAAGTGAGTGGCAGCGCCAGGAGGACTATCCAGCGGCAGTGGATAGGCCAAGGCAACAGTGAGACGAGTAGCAGGAGCAGAAGCACAGCAACCGAGCGACAGATAGAACGCACCGCACAGATAAATAGCCTGCGAGAGATAACGCTGTGCCAGAGATAGAGAAACAGATGGTCCACTCCGATAGACTAGAGCGCCATCACCGGCGAATACAGCCTCCTACAAAATGACTCCGCACCCTCCGGCACCTGATGCTCTATTTAATGTTCAATCATTTCATCCGCGTACCTTCTAATCAGTTTGGATTCCTGCTTCTATTCCAGTTTAATTAAGTTGTCTGAGTTTGGTCTGATCACTCATTCTATGCAGTTAGACTACTTTCTTTGTGCGATGTTTTTTATATACCGTATGCGAACGAGAACTGATTGCAATTTTAGATATAATCTTCGGTAATGATTTTTAACTTTGAAATTATAAATCTGTAATTTTATTTTAGTAATATTTGAAGTTTAACGCCATATAATTGCCTGAGTACTGTTTCGTAATTGTCTTATATTGTCGCTAAAGTAGCCAATTTATGGTGACAGTTAATTCCCACATTCCAACATCGCAGTATCCTTTCTAATACAGGAACTCGAATTACAGAAGGTTAATCGAGTGCCAAGGTCTTGAAATACGTTTTCCGAGCACCCTGTACACTACGGGCGGAAGTCGAAGTCAGGGATAGAACGAAAGAGAGAGAGAGAGAGAGCGATGGGAAAGAGACAGAGATCGTGGCAACCAGATGCGAGAAGATAAGCAAGAGTGGCTGCTGGCGAAAACGCGGTCGCGAAAATAAATAGATTGACCAATGGATAAGGCTGAATAAAAAAAATAGCAGGATCGGTGATCAGGCAGGACGACGCATGGCCGTCCGATCGCAGGATGTTCCAGTTGGAGAGTAGATAAAAAGGAGGGGTGGGGGCGATAGCAGCGCCAGGACACAGTGGAGGACGGTGGCGCGCTGGCGTACAATTATTAGGGCGCAGATCGGCCCGATGAAACCTGGACAGGCACGCATTTTAGTAAAACTAGCGCCAAGGGAGTCGGCTTGAATAGTGTTCGCTCTGCTCCGGGCGAGAGATATCTGTTTTCAACTGGCGATAAGCGCTGGATGCTGTGTCACGCCACCACGCGCCACCAGCCTCCTCGCAGCTCTCCAATGTTGACCGTGGTCACGTTCCATCTCCTCCAAACATTTATGATATTCTACATGGTGTCCCATAACACTTAATATTCTTAATTATTAGCATATGTAATATCTTATAATAGTGACGTACGAAGCTATGATAATAGTCTTATGGCAAAATCATTATACTTTTATCATTATAAATGATTTTTATATCACTGAAATATTTAGCAATTTAATTTCCATATTGATATTAATCACATGAATTTATTTTATAAACGAATGGTGTAAATATTATTTGCAGTTCCTATACTTTATTATTATAATAAAGATCAAACTCCAACACTTACCAATGTCATTCACAGCAAGTGGCAAGTCAAACAGAAGTAGCAATCTATAAATATTTACAAAAAACTATACAATCACAATAACAGCATTTTTAGCGGAAAACATAGCATATGCTCGTTTTCTTTTACATTTTGCAATGCACATTTGCAATGTATCATGTTAATATTAGAAGAATACTTAGGATCTGTTGAATGGTTGAAGCAAACGATGAGCGTATCACCCAGTAGATATGCAGGGTGGGTGAGCGTGTTTACGATAGTTGTCGTGTCCGGGGATTTCCTCTAGCGTATCCGCGCGCCGAGTGGCCGGATCGCGCTACGTACGTAAAATAGGAGGCGCGTGTGTATAGAATATGTATGTAACTCGCAGCTGATGTTTATTATGCGACGAGTGTGGTCGCGTTATCGCCGCGTAATTTTGTTTGACATACTGCGGAGCCATGCCCGGATATACTGCTGCGGTTACCAGCGCTTTTGAAGAGCACACAACCATCTCACCTGAAGAACAATCCTATCTTGTTCCGGCACCCAGATATAACTATCTTCCATCCACCATAATTCGGCCTTTTCCGCACACGCGAAACTTTCCTCCTTTCGTAAGCATTTCTTTCCCATTCGAATAAACTTTCAGCCTCGAGCACCTTCTAGTTTACCGAATTACAAATCTCCTTCTTTCGTGTTTGTTAATGCTTTCTTGCACGGTATTCGTGCCCGTTTTCGTGAGAAATACCAACCACCCCCGCATGTAAATAGATTAATTCTAGCGGTAGCTTTCACAAACGGGAATTAGCAATGTAGAAAGTCACTGATAGTAGAAACAGTTTGAGGTAATGATAGGGTATAATAAAAACGACACAAACTACATAGTTCATAAATGTAGCCAATCGAGAGTGATAATTGCGTTTGCCAAGATTGTATTAGTTATATCTAATTCGTATTTAACATTTACGATAATTAAAATTTCTTTAGCTAGTCTACCCCTTTTCTGTGTCAACCTTTAATTCTCTAATATAATTCTAGATTAAAACTACGGTCACTTTTTCTTTCCGCGGACATATGTTCGGTAAATGTAACACGGTTCTCTTTTTTAATGGATTGATCCGTGGAGAAGGGAGCATGGATAGAGGCGGGTGCAACAATAGTGCAATCAGAATTACTGGTTCCAGGGAGCCGGGCGGGCTCCGTGACATTGCGTAACCCGATGAAGGATCTGTCAGATTGCCGTGTGCGCCGCCGCCTATTTATAATCACGTTGCCCGCTGCTTTTGCCCGGGGCGAACAAATTTCGTCCGGCGAATATTGCAATTGAATCGCTGCCTCGTCCGCCTCGATATCCTGTTTTTTCGCAAGATTTTAATCTACCCCGGCGAATAAATAAAGTCCATAAATCCCGTCGGGTGCATTCGACGGGCGACGCGACGCGACGCGGCGCGGCGCGGCGCGGCCTCTCGCTCGACTAGCGCGATTACACATTACAATAAAAGCCTCGTCCGTTTGTATCTCACGTGAATCTTCCGGAACACGAAATGCCTCTTCCGGCAATGAATTGCATTAGTGGTGTCGCGTTCGTGGGAAATATTCCCGCACAATGCCTCGATAAATTTGCGCGCGCTTCTGCCAGAAGAGGGTGAGCGACGATCGAAACATATTTTATTCCAATGCTTCGCGAAACTTCCCTTACGAAACTGTTCAAATATAGCTGAAGATATTCTACGTACTATTTTCAAAGCATTTTATAACAAAGCGCTTAGTATGTAATATAACAATACCATAAATATGTTCATTCAAATATCGTACAACAACAGAATCAAGAAGCATTAATTATTCGAAAGACATATAAAATCAAAAGGCGTGCTAGAAGTTAAATGGAGAAACACGATAGCGTTACAAGCAGTGGAAGTGAGAGTCATGGACACCACAACTCTATGAGAAATGGTCGAACATTGTCGAAGTATAAAAGCGATCAGACGACAATGGCGGGCGGCGTGCATCAATAAATTCCGACAAATGTGCAACGATTAAGCTGACAGTGGTGGGGGCGGAGGAGCGGAGAAGCGGAGTGAAGAGGGGTGGAGAGGAGATGAGAGAAGAGGAGTGCATAGGTGGGCAGACAGAAACGAGCGGAGCCGAGCGGAGCGGTGCTACGCGCTGTGTGCACGGAAGCGCCGTAAGCCCATCATCAGAAAAATCTCGCAGCCATGCTCGGAATGCTCGCGTAACAATCGAGCGCAGAGCAAACAGTGCTTGCTCGCGAGTGAGGACAAAAGCTCTGACAACACTGAAAGCGGCCTAGTGCCGGGGCCATCCATATTTGTTCGGGAAATCCGCAGCTGGCTCCTGTTCAGGCATCGCGAAATCCCCTTTCCAATCGAAATACCGCCGGAAAAGACGCCATGGTGGACAGCGCGGCACACGTCATAATGGACAAACTCGCCTTTCCACCACTTTGCCATTATACACCATGCAAATTGTTTGGGAGCAAACCAAAAGCATCCAGAATCATCCAGCCTTCTCGAATCCAGAGCTTTTCTACTTTACCGAGATTCGAAGGGTTGTATATTAGTTTGCACTAAGTCTGAATACTGATGGAAGTAGTAATGAGAACCATCCAGATATGATAGTGATTCCAAAAAAGCTGTATAAATAGGAGAGACAGCTTGAACAATATTGAAAAATAATATGGCTAATATTGTAGAGGAAGTATTCCTCAAGAGTCAGATAACTAATATTGCTTGTAAAAAGTAGTTCCCTTAAAAGAGCGGAGTACAATAAAGCGAGTTTTCTAAGGGCGAATATAAGAAGTAAAATAATATTACGAAATTCCAAGCGCTCCTGTCTATAAGGGGAATGCTTGGATTAAGTTCCATTAAGGTCCATCCATTCCCTTGGAGGTAAAAGCGCAGCCAGCCCTCGAGTTCCCACTTACTCGGCAGTACACAGTGTACAACCAGTAACGAATGAGTCGAACGACCTCGTCGAGCTCGAAAGGCTGCGATAGCCTATTTAACGCTCTCCCAGCGAAACTCTGAAGGATCCGTTCCGGCAGCGCACGGATTACAAAAATCCTCCGGTTCTACTTACGAAAGCACCACTGACGTCCCACTGATTTGCAGCCGAATTTCCCTGGCCGATCCTCCAATCGGACCGCCACTCGATCAAGATGAATGCGTTTCAGCGGCCAAGTCGAATTGCCAGATTCCGATCGATCCGTCGATCTAAAGAGCCACTCTCCTTGGAATACCGCCTTCGGATATCAGATCGTTCCTACACCTCCAGAAACTCACAGTTATTACATTCAACCGAGGGAACAGCTCCATTGAAATGTCCGCCACTTCTGTTTTCACCGTTCTTCTTTCAAATCGACAATGCTTTCCTAATATTTTATACTCGATCAATTATCTACAAAGAACTCTCAACATCAACAAATTTCTGATACCTTAACAATTAAAACTACTAATTCACAAAGAAAACCAATAATTCCAACTATCCCAAGGCAAGGGGTGTTGCTTTCCACTGGGTATCAAACACTTAAGCGATTCTGGGTGCGCAAGGATGACTAATTAGCTCGATCGGGGTAGTAAGGGTTGTCCGAGGAATCATTGGCGATTCTAGTGGAGTGAATCAGTCGAAATGGTTGAGACGAAATGGAGCGGGACGGGGCAGAGGTCCGCTTAAGTCCGCGGCAAGGTATTGGCAGAGGCATGGAATACATAATCTAGCGCGGAGCGCAGACTTGCCAGGGGTTAGAGAGTGGTTGTAGAGAGGGTTGAGCGGTAAAGGGAGGGTAGGGTGGCGTAGAGAGGAGAGGAGAGGAGAGGAGAGGAGAGGAGGGTGGTGCGGAGGCTTCAAGTACTGGAGCACCAGCAGATATCCAGGGAGAGAGAGTCAATATTTGCCAGCATCGTGGAATTTCTCCTGGTATAAGCGAAGCGCCGAGCAGCCACCGCTGCCGGCTCTACGTGGGTGCGCACTCACTTTCTCATGGTGTACATATCAGTGCAACCGATGTCCTGCGAACTGTGTGCAAGACGATCAGCCTGGGATTTAGCCGAGCACGTCTACCACGGATGCTGCGTCGATCGATCTTATCGCCCCATTTCGGTGTAATTACAGTAGAATGCTATCAGCTGAATTTAGCTGAATATTCCGTGAGCCAAGATGGCGCGCCGAATGAGAGCTCACCTTGTACTATCGCCAAGAAACAACTCAGGGATAATCGTATACACCTGCTGACTCCAGGGATGGCCAACGTGACTACTGAATTTGTTCAATTTTAGTAAACTGTATATTTTATATATAGATAATAATTGGGGAAACGTGAGATTTTTTATGTTATGTCAAATATTGGTACACGAAAGATAGTTTAGATATAATAAGTTTATGCTTGGTGTACTACGAGCGTCGCTAGTAGCTATTTTCGATATTATTAAGTGGACTAATGCCTGGGAAATTTCGGCGTGGGAGACGGGAAATTCTATTAAAATCCAATCAAAATCCTCGGATTAATCGAATAAAAGCGATCGACCGGACCTAAAATGGCTTGTGGATTAATGCCCTACATACCAGGCGCTAAGCAATTGGTGCGAAGGCTTTGGTCCAATTTCAAATGACTGGCTGGCCCCGATAAATTTGTCATAGTAACGAGGCGTAATAGAAGCCCTAGTTTCGCCCTGGCGGGAACCGGCAACAAGGTATCGGGTAGGGAGCGCAATTTCCGACCAAGAAAACCTTTCCTTCGCCAGCATCGCTGCTCGATAACACTTGAGCTCTGTCATTGAAAAGCCCTGCCCTCGTTATCGTGCCCGATGCGAATGAGTTTATGCCTTGCCTCCTTTAAATAGTAGCTGCCTTCAATGGGGCCTCTCTCTCCCTCTCTCTCTCTCACTCCTCTCTCCTCTCCCACGTGCCCCGCTATTCCCACTGCCGCCAGCAGAAGCAGCACGCCCTTTCCACATCGCCCACCCCTTCCCTTCAACGAGGGAATCGATGCTGCGCGGAAAATCATTTCTCTTCCTTGGCACAGTCGCGCCGCTACAGCATCGCTTCCTCTTTAAAGCTTCGACCCCTTTTATCCTTTCGAATGATTATATGTACAATCTTTTTTCCAAAGATAAGGACCTTCTTTTTCTTGCCAACGATATTCGAGGAGATTTAGACTCAACAAGTTCGAAACTATCATCACATAATGTTTCATAAACCTTCGTTGAACGTTAATACTTAGATCGCAGCGATCTAAACTAAAAGCGAGTGGCTGTAAACTCTAACACCAGTACTAAGCTTTCCACAAACACGTTTATTCCCGAGGAAACACATTTCCTGGCAGGAGAACAACCACACTCGACAGACGCACATTCACATACATCAGCAGGTCCCTGATATATTCAAACACATGTTTGCCGAAATTTAAGGTGCACGAAATATGATTACGGGGAGCGTAGCGGGCAGGCGTTTGTTTAAACATTCCAGCAATGCTGGAGGCGTACGGACTGCATAATATAACTGGAAGAAGGCGCAGAGGAGAAGCCGGCGCGCGTGTTCCAAAGGGAAAACAGCGCCATTTAAGTGCCATACCATAATGTGTTGGTTGCATGTGCATACGCGTTCGTAAATTCCATAGGAGCATTCCGGGAAATATAGAAGCGGCGGGCAGAGCCAGCCGATTTACATGTTGTTCCTCTCGAGGACGAACTCCGACGTTGCTCCTCGGCCTCCCTTTGCGGCGAGCGGCCTTTTTTTCCTGCCGAGTTCCGGGGCTAGAGAAGTTTACGTCAGCCCGCCTGGAATTCTTCTGGAACTCGCCTCGATACAACCCTCGATCGCCCCTTCTCTCTCGCTCTCTCCCTCTCTCTCTCTTACTTCCTGCCACGTCGCTTTCATTTTCAGATCTACTTCTTTCTCGCTATAAACAGCGTTACCACCTCCAACTGGCTCGTTCCAACTCGTTTTTTCCCTGGAATCTCCAACTTTTCACCAAGCTACACGCGATAGTGATCGGTTCTTATGCGCAGTGGTGCGGAAGTCGAGAAAACGCTTGGGAATACGGTAACTTTAGAAGCTTATGCATAGGTAAAAATAGGGGAAGCGATACAAGATGATTCAGAAGAAAATGGTATTAAGAAACGAATACGTGATTTTATAAATCGTCTGGCCGAAGTTACTAGTAAAATAAATTAATGATTCTCTTACATTTCGCGAACTTTAAAGTAGTTTACGCTTTTAAATCACAAGTTTTTATTAAGCATTTATTCAATACAGCAATTATACAGGGTGTATGAGTGTATGGTGGAGCTGGTTAGAATTCTCTGCAGAATGTCTGACAATGGTAAGCCTTTCTCCCCCATGGGGTCTTACTGTCGGGCGTCTGGGTGGATGGGGAGAAGCGGGATAGCAGGAATTCCCGAAGGGAAAGGAGTCAGGAAAAATGGCCTGGCGAGCGGGGGTTGCGTTTGAAAATGGTACATTGGTAATGCGGGGGTGCAAAGTGTCGAGGAAAAGGGGTGGAGGCTTCGACAGAGGAATGGGTGCAGCTCGGGGTGACTGAAGGTTGCGTCACTCACAGCTGACACCCTCTCGCGTTCGCTTAGATTAATGTTTCTCTTTACTTAAAGGCCCTCCTCCACTCGCATCCCTTTCTCCCTCGATCACCAATGCACCCGGTACCTATGCCATTCAACTCCGACTACCCCTTAACGATCCTGATAACCTAACGCTATCATTTTCGCAAATACTATGTCAATTTTCACCCTTCAACTTTCCTAACATAGAGATCTTCTCACGTATCATTTAAGGGTTGGAATTATAGCTATTTCACATAGTAACACGTTATATACTACAATATTACACTAAAAAGGTATTTTATTATAATATTAAAAGTATGTCAACTAGTATTATTTAATTGATTCAGAGACAGATACGAACAATATTTGTCTGCAATATTAATGGACCTAACACTCGCGCACTACGAATCCATTACAGTTCATAAGAGAATAATTTCTCATCGCAAACTAGGAAGGGAAGTTGAAGCGAATGAAGAACGTTGCCACGATGAAAATCACCGGTTTCCCCGATGCCCGGACAACGGGATGATCGCGTGCCGATTTAATAAGGGCTCGCGTATTACAGGGCTGATCTCGCCGGGAAAAAGGCGATCTCTGAAAAGCGGCGTGCTCGAATAATTTCAATATCGTAGTAGGATATCGGCTGGCTCTCTCTCTCTCTCTCTCTCTCTCTCTCTCTCTCTCTCTCTCTCTCTCTCTCTCTCTCCCGTACGCCCGACCGCTTGGAAAAGGCATTAAATTGCTTCGCGTTATTAAATGGATTTGATTGTTCTGTCCCCGGTGCGATTGAATTTCAGGCCGCGATTGAAATGGCGCTCGAAGCAAACGGCGTCGCCGAGAGCGCAGAACGCGCAGCACACTACGCTTGATCGCCTAATGCCTCAAACATTAACCCACTCTTTTTCTCACCCTCTTTTTCAGGTGAGTGTGAAGGACGATTCTCGTGATAGAGCGCCTGACGAAGAGGGAAGCGAGTTCTTCTCTCGGGTCGGAAGGATTTGCGTTGACGTCACTAGCGGTGAGTAACAAGATTTGCTGGGCAACCTGAAGCGAAGGCTTTGTAGACAGTTTTATCGCGTTCTCTCCTGCCGAGAAGACATTTGTATCTGCTTGTAGCAGCACCGATAAGGAAAAACCACCTGAACCAGGTGGAATAATGTGGAGGAAGGTAAAGAGCAGCCTGCTCCTCCGGCTGCCTACCATCGTTAACTCCACCTAACGTCAGAGAACTTTCCTATTAAATCATTGTTCGAGCTAATCGAACCTCCTTTCCTCTCTGGCCTCGCATAATTCAGCCTCTTCTTTGGAAGAGCCATAATTAAGTGGGAAGTAAAGGCAGGAGAGACTCCGGAAGTCACTCTCATACTTATTTCAATTATAAAAGTAACGCATTCTCTCTATTTCATGAACTTTGCTATATCGTAAAATTGTCATGTATACAGAACTCAGAGTGGTGATATTATTGAACTCGATAAGAAGAAATTTGAAACTGTTGTGAAAGGTCTTGAATTTATCACACGTTTCACTGGATCGTAATTCATAACGACGCGTAACTTTTACGTGTATGTCTTTGGAAGTGAGTGTAAAAGCCTGTAAAAATAGATCGAGATTTATCGTAATAATTTTTTAGTTGCATACAAACTCTTCTGGTTGGGTGAAGCGAATACAGGGATCAGCTCGGGCTCTAGTATTGTATATTTTACCATAGGTCACTTTGATATACCGTATTCCTATGATTTACGCTCTCGCGGCGAGCTAACTTTTTTTCAGCAGCGCGTGCGTCAAAGGGAAAGTCAAAGCCAGCTTGTCCCTCTGCGCTGCGGCTGTTGGATGGCTGATCCAAACTAACACGATCCCGGAAGGCGGCTGCTCCTCTCTCGCTCTACCGAAGGCAGATGAGAAAAGTTTTCTTTACACGTTACCAAAATTTAATTCTCCCTCGAAAAAAGATCCTTTCATTGATTCGCCGCTGAGAAATGAGTTTCGGTAGAGAAAAGTAGTTCCCCCTGGTACAGTAATTTAGGAAATGTCAAAGCTTACTTTGAGAGGATGGAATAATATGTTTGTAGCAATTTAATGCTATTAAAATTTTCATATTCATTGCAGTCGAAGATTTAATAGTATAAATTGCAGTATTTTTGTGTGTAACAGTTTGTATTGCTGTCGAATATTTTTCGTAAATTGACGTTCAAAAAATCATGAAAAGTGGCAAGTGGGGCATTTTCCTTGGAACGACGGAACTTTGGAGACGCGTCAGAAGTTCGTTCATCCCAAAATCTTCCGCTAAAATTCTCGAGGACTTGCGGATTAAATCTCGTCCTCCTCATCGGGATCACATTTAATTGGCTCGGGCGTCCGCGGCCAGATTTAATTGGGCCGGGCCAAGTAACTTTGATAAATCGGCGCAAACTTTTCTTAGAAACCGTGCGGAAATTATCACGTAGTATACGCGAGTGCGCTGCCGGATGACGCGTTCACGTTTTCCTAAAACTCTCGCAAGTTATTTGCCGAACGAGCCTTTCCAACTTTTCCGGCCCGAAAGTCTCACGCATTGTCCTGCCAAATTATTCATCGAGTTTTAATTGCCTTAATCCTCGTATTGCACGTTTGATGTGTCGCACTTCGTTAGGGAACTCCTGTCGGAAAGGTCGCTTTTAAAGTCCCATTTTCCCGCTGATTTGAATTTGCTATTTGTCACGGCGAACGCGCGTCCGCGTGCGCTCGTTCTGCCACTGGCTGGGAAAACGATTTCTAGAGCTGAAGTGTCATGCTTACCAACAGTCCCAGACCAAATCGATCACTTGTTGGCAACCTGTCCACCGGTTTTTATAAAATCGTGACATACACGCTTTGTGCCAATGCCAAAAAGTTTCAGTGAAAATTCGACCGGCTTCGAGGTTATTTACGAATGGTAAACTTTTTGACAAACTCGTATTTCGCCAAACATATCGATGTAACTCACTTTTTATCCAGGAAATACTGTCAAAAATGAACGATTTAATCCTGATATTGTTTTGCGGTACTGACAAATTGATCATATTAACTAACAGTTACTGTTACTGTTATACTGCGAAGTGTAGAAAAATTGAATAGAGAAAGAGAAACCTTTCACTATGAACACGCCAACACTCTAGTTGGCAGGAATATCGAAATCTTTGAAGTGGCAAAGTGTTAATTCGAAGTGGGCCACGTCCAGCAGCGGGCGATCGTGATTTTTGTAGCGAGCGACGGCACTTGCGATGTCGGCGCTGGGTGTTCGTGCGTTATAGCGCACTTGGTGTACGAAGTTCAGTGCAGTGGTGTGTATCGTGCAATATAAACGGGTGCGTGAAAGAGCGTGGATGAGAGTTAAGAGAGGGTGTGAGGGACCACATGCCCGACGGACTAATCGATTACGCCACAAACTATGTCATTCCGCTCTCGGTTTTTATTACCACCGCGGGAAATTATGAGCGGATGGTGCGCGAGTGTGCCTGACTGCAAGCTTCCACTATGTACCCTCAACTACTCTCTCTTTCTCTCTCTCTTTCTCTCTCTCTCGACACGCATTTCTCTTGGTGCTAGAGCAGTTCTTCAACTTCAGCAGCGGGGTAAGTACTAGTTTTCAACTCGATGCACCGCCCTCGTAATTATAATCGGCTGAGATGCTATTTATTTTTCCCTCCAATTAATTGCTCCACTTTTTTTCACTCTCCGCCACTCGCACCCACCCCCATTTCCCTCGCTTTCCTTTCTCCAGCGCACGCTGGTGCACCACCTGAAATTAGCCTTTTCGTTGAGTTAATGCGCCCGGAAACTCGAGAGCCCCTATGCTTAATGCGTGCCCCGATGATTTTAATTGTGTTCTCCTCTGAAGTTTGCGCCTTTCACTGCTACTTCCTGGTGTATATAGTTTTCTTCTCAAAAATAACAAAGTATTGGGGGGGTTATTGTTTGTGCGATAGGAATTTTTAATGTATTAAATTTGTATGTAAACTATCGTAAAATCTCCCTGAAAACCACTAAATCCTTAACACCCATCAACGCGTCACTGAAATTTGTGTCGATTATGATGAAGGTGGTAATTTGCACTTTACGACGCATCAAGTCTGTGAGTGGGATTTCATGATGAATCGATGCTAGGAACTGGGTTATGTCATGCTGACATGAGCCGTAGAAGATGATGGAAGTTTTCCAGAGTATCCGTCCAAGATTCCTAGTTGGAGTTCTCGGTGGAGTACTCCTGACACACTGGAAGAAGTCTTTCTTGACCTATCCGGTGGTAGGGTTGGGGCATTTAGAGAGTGTCAGCGGCAGTTACGGTGGTAAAACGATACCTCGGGGACATGGGGCCTGTGCTGGCTAGTGGTGGAGTTGTATTTCCAGGACTGCTAGCCCAAGTCAATCCCACTCCCAGCCGGGGATCCGGCACAAGTTTACAACTTCTGAGGTATTTAGGCAATTGAAACTTGATCGGCCCTTTCGCGCAGCTCACTCTCCTCGTCGTCAGTGCCGCCACTGCCGCCACTGCCGCCACTGCCGCTTTCCACTCTCTAAACTCTAAACGTACGATACTCTCCGCATTTCAACTCAGTGCGCAGACCGCACTCGGTGAGTACACCCGGGGCAGCATTTTCTAATGAAAATGCATGCCCACCTCCCTCTATGAATATGTATCACCCACCAGCCGAACTTCACCTTTGAGACGCACTTGGCACGCCCCGCTGATTCTCTCGGAAGTCTTTGTCGAGTGACCTGGAACTACCACCGCCGAAAAGTTCTCCCCGGCATTACGATTCCTCGCTCGCGGCAGCTCCTCCTTCGAATATATTCCTGCCACGATAAAATAACCAGAACTTCGTACATTTGCTTTTGTTAGACTCGGTATCATCTTATGATGTTACAGTACACACGTGATGCTAGTTAGGAGTTTGTGTAATCTTGAAAAATATTCTTGAAGTTAGAAAAGCTTTAACATCGTTTAAATTATATTCCGAACAACTGATTTTTCTTAGACAAATTATAATCTTTCAAATTCCAAAATCTCTTTTTAACAGACTTTATACTATTACTTTAATTCGCATTAAAAAGCAACGAAACCCAACGGAATATTTCACGCGAAGATCTCTAATCGGATAAGACGAGGGACGCAGTCCCTGTTACAATTGAGCGCGCAGGACCCTATGGATTCGGAGTGCAGGTCCACTTTGAATGCGGCTCTGACCGCCATTTTATCCATCTCTATTCCATCGGGTTTGGTTTGCCATCCAAAGTATTTGGAGTGCACGAGTCGCAGAGCGCGGGGCAGCCAGTAGCAGCCAAGAGCATGAAAGGATTCCCGAGGGAGATAGGAGGGACCAGGCTACACTGGCAGCTATAGTCGAGGAGAGTTCTACAGGCAGAGCGGCCACATTCAGCAAATAAAGGACGCCCAATTGATACATTCCCTTTTCACCACGATATTACATACAACATCCACCAACAAATCCTATCGCAAACAATTTCACTGACTTATTATATAAGCCGCGGTAAGCTGATTGGCTTAAGCTCATCGATCGGTGCTGTTGGTTCTCGAAGAATTCAACGATATCCTTAATCACCGGGCGTTCGTGCCGCGAGAGTTACCTTCTGGCCACTTGGAACGAGGCAAGGAAACAAGAGTGGCATTAATAGGTAAAGGAAGCGGCGTGCAATTAGAGGAAAGCAGTCATACTTTTTTCCGTGACGTCTCTGTCTCCGAGCGGTCCCAGGAGCACTTCCGGCGGTGACGGTGGTGGCGGCGGTGGCGGCCAGATTTCAATCGGGTGATAGTCACGTAAGGAATATCGTGGGGGATCGTGTGTTCAAAGAGTACTGGGAGGACTCAATCCAGGGGAGAGTTAGTGTCGGCTGTAGGAACAGCCAGGCAGGCAAGCAGGTTGGCAGGCAGGCAGGCAGGCAGGCAGGCAGGGGGTTAGATTGTAAATGCCGACGTATTTAGGGAACCGATTCGGCCAGCTCAAGGCTGGGGTTGGTCTGCCAGGCTGCCAGGCAGCAAGGCACTAGCAAGCAAGCTCGCGTGTCTAGACCGGAAGTGGTTCTCGTGCTAGGCGTGGCTCCTTGATATATAACCCCTTGTATCTCACGCAGCTAGGGACTACCCCGCCTAGGTATGTAGCCGCACATATACACGGTGTCCAATAACCTTTGCTTAGCTTCCACCCACCGAGCACGAACCACGATCGATCCCTCTCGAGACTCAACCCTCGAGGTCACTGATTTCTCCTTATCCGATGGAAACCACTGCATTTCTTGTTTCCGATTGTGTAAAAAGGACCCCGACCTACCAATTCACCCCCTCGACTATGCCACTCTTCCATTGGAATCCTCATTAGACCATCGAACTATGTCTTCTCATGGATGAGAACGCTATCGGTCTTCTATGTACGACTAGAAAGTTTTAAGGACTACTCTCTTCCTATCTCGTTAGGAGAAGCTAACTTATCCAGATGGTTCGGTGGAATTTAACTTGAGCCGATAATCGTTGGAATATTAGTCGGAGAGGAAATGGCATGGACCGATATCGACAGTGGTATTGGTCTTGGGTCGGAATGGCGTAGCAGAAGGATTCAGTGGACTGCTCTGACCTCGTGCCTCTTTTCGTGAGGTCGACGTTTAATCCGAGAATGCGCTGAAGAATCGCTTCGGGAAGTGCACCCAGTCGCGATCGCTATCTTACCGTTTTCGTTTGACCTACTATTGCAAACTGGCCGTGTTACCGTTTCGCTCACTAGCCCTCTAGGTTTCGGCTCGCCAAATATCACGGGTCACTTCTTGCATAATCCACCCGATACCGCCTTTTTAACTCAAAAGACTAATCACTATTTATGCCAACACGTTTAAACCTGCCGTGCGATTTTAAATTACTTTCTTGCCCCGGCGCATGCCACTTCTTTGGCCCTTTTCGAACGAAGCAGCGTTCCTTCCTCGGTTAAAAATAGCAAAAATAATTTCGTGGACCGATTCTATGATTTTCTACCAGGTAGGAGTTGAAATAGTGACGAGAAACTATTAATAAACTCTTAGAATTCCCTTTCATAGCCACAATGTTAACAAAAAAAACAGGATCGAAGAATGGTAAATTGACAGGAAAAAATGGGAATGAAATGTTGGGTTAACGGACTTAGGGATCTGGACAGTGTACCACAGCATCAAACCGTTTATACTGGCGTCACTGGATCATCAAACTGTGCGGTCGTTCTCTGGTATTGTAACAATAAGCAATACGTTCGTTGAGGATGAGTATAATTCAGATTCCGGTGAATCGAAGTAATCGAATACGGGGTTGCATAAATACAACTGACCCACTATAAAGATTGTTGCAAAAATATCGGTTGGCTAATTCTTTATTCATGATTCACCATCGAGAAATAGTCTGATCCTAGTTGAGGGTTTTCGTGGTTAACCACTTGGCGTACTATTTAGTTCGACGAAATTTGGAAAAACAGGCCAGAGTGATGCTCAAGAACAGTTGCAATACCCAATCCCCAAAATATATATAAAAAAAAAATGCAACAATGTTCGCCCAATTTTCATTCCAAGAGTCTGACTAATGATATTCATATTTGATACACAATTTGTATCACGAGTCAGACTCGTCAAAGTACGGCAAAGGGTTAAGGAAACCTGCTTGAGATTCTCAAATTGACCGGGCACTTCCTGTGTCGACCACCTGTCTATCTATACACCTTGCTCTCATCCGTGACCATCGAAGCTGCTACTCCAAAGCAGTTGGTTAATTTGCTCGAATAGAGTATCAATACGGCTATGCAGTCTGCAAATCGATTGGGAATTCTTGAATGATGAGCTTATGAAGCTGTCTATTAGTATTACAGTCAGCATATCTATCATCCATTGTTTTTTTACATCAACATTGTAGTATTTTGCAAACTCGTACGAACCCAAACACAATTTCCCCGTTACTTCAATTAATACTGCGATGAAGCTATTGTAGTGTCGACGAGCGTGTTGACAAAAAAAACCTTTTTTCTATTACTTTGCTTTATTGAAACACACTGCACTTCCATTTCGAAGGCTTGCGTGTAAATTTTCGGTCAGCAAACATTTCTGCGCTCTTTTGGACCGGCGCATCCAGACTATTTGCTAAGTTTCAGTTGTCGAACGATACACAAGCAGATTAGTAAAGCAAATTGTATTTCAAATCGGCAGATATGGTATGTAATTATTGCAAAGACCAAGCGTTAAATAAATTCAAAGTTAAACAACACGAGGGATCCAGAAATAGTTCTTATCCCTCAAATTACGTTAAATAATACAGCAAACAATAATCATTCTGTATCAATGACAACATGTAGTAAGCACAGCAAAAGGAAGCTCTTCGAATAAATAACACTTTTCTAATACGAAAAAAGCTAAGCTATCCATTTAGGAAAATGAAGTCAGAGATTTTTCTTCTTCTAAAATTAATGTGGAATTCGAGATTAGGAATGCGAATCGTGTGATTGGCGACTGAAGATGTGCCTTGCACACGAGAGACAAAGTATTTAGGAGGAGTGTATCTAATTCCAGGTAGTACAAGAGAAAATGGAAGCCCAGCATCTTGGAAGACGAGGCTGATGCTATCTGCCTTAATGGAGGTAATACTACCGTTGCTCTTGATACTAATCTTCAACGCTGCTGATGAGCTTCTCGATCCTACAATGGACACTAATTGCCAAATGATAGCACTCGCGCCAGTCTGAACTTCTTGCTAGTTATCTCCCTGTTCCTGAGACGATGTTCCTCCTTGGTTATGTCTCACTATGGATAATAGAGACTTGCATGCAGAATGCCAAGATCCCTTGGATTATCTTATGTCTTCGTCTAATTTTCCATTTGGCCTCGGTCAATCCAAAAGCAAATATCTGGAATTAATCTCAATTTTGATACAGAATAAGATTTGCAATGAATCAGATAATATTATTGGAAGAATAGAATGAAAAGTATTAATTGGAGGATTACATTGTAAGAGTAGGATTATAAAAGTAGAGAGTTCCATTGTTTCATTAGACGCTACACTCGCTTATTAGTTAGCATGGCCTTTGAATAAGTAAACTAATTGAACAACGTGGATTTTCTCTGACTAACGCGTAAGAGGAAAGACGTGTATTCTGCAAATTAAGAGGAGTTTCGGATGGAAGGTCCTCGAATAAGGGCAATTTATGTGTTTGAACAATGAGCAGCGTAGCCGCTGCCTCAATTAAGGAGTCCGAGTTGCGGAAATGGAATGGGATGCAAATTACGATGTATTTCGGGAAAGTCAGGACGTGTTGGTCCGAGCTGGCCTTAATTTCTGAAACCACAGGAAACTAATGCAATAGTCGGCCATTACCGGACTACCATAAACTCGAATGGTCCCCTTCGAAATACCGACACACATGATAACAACTTTAGAGCCGCCGTTTTCAATTTCGCGAATGCCGTTGCTATAAATGCTGGCTTTAGTGACTCTAAAACCATCTCTTTCAACAAACCACTCCTGGAAACTCGATTCTAAAGCAACATAAGATCCGCAGAATTATAGTTTGGCTCAGAGTTGTGTTGAATCTCTAAAGTAGTAAATAAAGTATTCGACACACACCGAACTCGGATAGAAACCGTATTTGAAAATGGCAAAAAATATAGCGGCTTATTTTCAACGCGAATGCATTTGTATACAACTAGACCATTAATTCCAATTGGAATGCTTCCAACTCCGGTAAACATCATTAATGCAACTTACAAGCTGGCAAAGAGATTTGAAATATAAACGAGTAAACCAGCTCCTTTCTTTAAGGAATAGACTAAGCTGAGCTTGCGAAACGAACGGAAGTAGGTCTTCATATTGCGGCGATAGAGAGGAAGTGGGTCAATCTTCCAAATTTGCAGGGATCTAGTTAAATCTCTCTAATTCCGTGCGACCTGACGCCGAGCTTTTCCGGGGACTTGTTCTGCTAGAAGAGCGAATTGGCCTTCAGAAAAGTGGGACAATGACAGTGGTAACTAAATCCCAGGGCGGCCTATGTCGGCAGAGGCAATGACTTGAGTAGCGACGCCACCGCGAACGAGATTACATTAGCCGGGGACACCTACTTTGTGGTTCCTCGCAAAATCTACTCACGCTAATTTGGCCCGTTGAAACCACCGAGATGGCTAGAAGAGCTTTCGGGAAAAGCCACTGCTCCACACTTGCTCGCTCTCTTCTTACATCTCTTCCTTTTTCTCGACTCTTCTTCCTTTGAGTTATCTGCTTCCCTCAGACACCGTCAAAAGCTTTTTCGCCTCATTCCGAGCTTACTCTTACACTTTATTGTTCCTGACTCTTGATACTTTCTCCACTGAAAAGGTTAGGTGCACTCTCTTATCCAAAGACCACTAACATGTTGGACAATGTACTTTCTATTACAAGGGGCAAAGCAGTACAATTCTTTCTTTATAGTTTCTTAATTATCTATTAGTTTTACCCGTCCCTAGCATAAATTCACGTCGAATTTCCTTGAGCTTTATTAAAAATTTCTCGTGGGCAAAAACTGTATTCCATAGTAAGTTATTATCGACTGCAGCTGACAATGTGCTAATAAGCCCTAATGAAATCGTTTCTATGATTCTTATCCGTCCGCAATCTTGAGAATAATTGCGAGTGACGCTCTTTTCTGGGGGATGACGAGCAACTCTTAAAATTCCCATCTCATCGAATAATGCAGGTCCATTAAGGCAGAAAGAATCATCGGGCAACGCGTCCGCAGATTGCCAACTAGGCGAAGATCAATGCTGAAAGGATTTCAAGTCACCGCGGTAGTTGAAATTTTATGCAATTAAGCGTCATTTTCGTTAGCATAATTAGGCATCCAATTGTCACGCCCGTGCCCGTTTTCAAGCTAATTGCTCTCATTCAAACGTAATTCGACGATTTCTCCTCTTTTTGCGAAATTTATGCTCCTACCAGAAAATTAATACTGTCAGCGCGAAAAGTTAAGGGAGAAAGATTGGAAAATCAGAAAGCAGAGGTAAAAGGTTACAAAATATCTGAGAGATTTCATAAAAATGTTAAACCTTAATCGCTGCCGCAATATCTGCTGGAAATTGCATGCTTGACAGGAGCAAGTGAAATAACAAAATGCTGCTGGATTTTCAGCTTTTAAGGTTATAGCAGATTCTCTTTGGAAGCTCAGATTAATAAATCTGACCCTACTGTAGCAGGAAATATTTCATGTATGGTCGAGTTTAATCATTTAATCATACCTCCGAGCTTTACGCGAGTGATTTCTGAATTACCTTTACACCGAAGCATACGAAATATCTTATTAAAGAATTTTGCGTTTCTGCAATAGGAACTTAGTATTAGCATTCGTTATAGCTACAATGACTAATAAATACCATCATATTACTTGAATAATAGTTGGTTTAAGAAACTTGATGTGTGCAACTCCAGAAGTTAACTTGCAAGTCGAGAGAGTTCACTCCGCGTGCATATTGCAAAATAGCTCAGCATACTTGCTGCTAATCTTTTCCAATCGATAGAGCAAGACCAAAGGAGCGTGCTTAAGATACCAGGAACATTAACAACGTCTTTACAGAAGCGAAGCCAAGGGAGTAACTACGAAACTCAGTTTAGAACACAGTGGTCCAATTAGCAACTAGAAATCCACTGAAATTCCATACTACTACACAAGCACGCAGTACACCCTCGAAACTTAACTGAAACGGCATTCCAGTTGTAAATGAAGGGACTTTGTCACGACGTAACAGTCCAATGCAGTTTAATGACTACAATGCTGTCAGCGGAAAACTCTAACTCATTATACACGCATTGTAAAAAAATACGAAAAAGACATGTTAATAAAAGGAAAAACTACGCATGAACTTAATGTTCACGACACACGAAAATCGTGGACTTTCCTGCGAATACTACGTAACTATATCTACGCGAAGGCAATTATAATCACTAAACAGGCTATTAATGATTGCTGACACTACTAATCATCGCCATTGTTTCAACATCTTATTACAAACACATTCAAACCTACACATGTGCCAAGTTTAACTCCTAAGAAAATTCTTGAGATAAATGCATGATATTAAAGTACGTGTTTCAAAAAATGTTCTAATGGCTTCGGTGAGTAACAATCATCGGAGAACACAATACGTTCGAAGGAAAGCAGTTAGGCTTTTGTCTGGTAGAAGTGAAGGACGTTGAAGTGTTCACGGCAGGAGCAGGAACAGCAGCGGCAGCAGTAGCAGCAGCAGCAGCGGGTAATCCATTGATGAAGAGCACTATGATATCGCTGTCACGAGCACTTCACACGAAGGACACTATCGTCCTTTGGCGCAGTGGATGTTACGGTGCGGCACAGGGGTTGGAGTCTAATGTCAACTACAGCTGGTTGAAGGGGACCAAATGCGTCAATCGTGCAGTATATTTGACCCGTGTTCAACCAGCTAAGCTTAACATTACATATCCCCCATTCCACACTCGTTCTCTCCGATGTATCTCTGCGTCCTTCTCTTCCTCTCTTCCTAGAGTCGAGCGAGCCTCTTCCATCGGTGGTGATAGTGGTGGTAGTAGCTCCAGGTGCATCTCACTGGCGCGATACCAAGTCAATCTCCCCGAAAAAAAAGGGTCCTTGGGCAGCGATGCGAATTATCTGTAGCTGCTGCAACGTACCAACTGTGGCTTCTCATCCGTAAATGTCGATTCCAGGAATGCTAGCGCCGGGTAACCCTCTGCCAATGACATTTCATGCTCCCCGATCCGTAATAGTCGATAGCATGCCATAGCTAATTACTGTCCTTTGCATCGGGTCGCTTTCTCATCCCTCCCGGGCTCGCGAGAGAGCTCCCCTTTTCACGCTGAAATTCACGCTGAAATTATCAGAGACCGCCATCACCGCCGGCCCAGCTATCACGAGAAACCGCGGCAAACGTTTGATCAATGTTTAACTTGCCTGATGGAAACGCGCCCAACGTACGCATCAACCGTGTTCTCGCTTCGGCGCGGCGACACTCCACCCCCTCTACCCCGTCCCCATCCTCCTCCTCCTCCTCCTCCTCCTCCTCCTCAATCCCTTTGCAACCCCCTTCGACCATCCCTTCCTATCATATCCGGTAATATATACAACTGGGACGGCCCATCTTCTACCCGTTTGTGCAAATCCACCGCCGATACAATGTTTGGTTTGATGGAACATTCAAGCGCTTCTAGGCAAACTTCATCAAATTCATCAAGTCTCCTAGTTAACAGTTTGCGAGATCCTAATTTCAAACTAGCGTTATGTACATATTCGCCGACGGAGGAGCAAGAATGTCCACTGGATTGCGAATGTTTGAAGAATGTTGGACGGCATGGAACTCGGTTACCAACGACTTGGATCCACTCTGGTCACGGAGCTCTAAACTAGGTGGACTTCAAAGGCCCGTACTACTTATGCCGTGCCACGCTCGCTGCTTCTTGCTAGAAAGTTGCCCGCTAGAAATTGGTGACAGTAAAGTGAGTACTTGGCTGAAGGGCGTAGTGGCGAGAACTAAAGAGGATCGATCGAGCCGCTGCCGAAATAGGTGTCTCGAGACAATGGCGACGACATGCACCTACACGAAACTTGTATGTTCGGGTATTCTAGTTAGTCGTCAAACACTAGAGTTGTACCCGATTACAGGAAAAAAGTGTTCAGCCACTAAAGTCGGAGAGAATCTTTGTTGGACTAATCAGTTGTAACAAACTTGAACATCTCACTTTATCAAACAACTGCTACAACTGGATAATATGCGTTTTTCGAAGACTATAATTTTCCAAGAGAGTGTTTCGTGTCAGGAAAACTTGAGAACCGGTGATTATGAAGGAAATATGTTGATACTGGAAGAGTTGAATGGTTGGAATGGTTATGATGGGTCGGTTTGTATAGGATGATGAGCTTTTTGGGAATAGTTGGCGAGTACCTTGCCGAGAGGAGTCGTGGAATGATGCGTGCTCGCGGCTATCTATTCTCGGCTCGGCTCGTGATGCGCGAGTAACACGAGACGCGCGGGTTTAAATATATCCGACGCCCGAGAGCGCGGACTCTGCCGACGCCGCCGTCGCGCCGCGCCGCGCCGCGCCGCGCTGCTTCTACCTACCCGCTCGGCACCTTCTACCATCTCGTGCTGACTCGGTACGATTATGGCCGGAGAATCAGCGCTCCCACGAACATGCTGCGAGAAACTGACGTTTAACCACTTTAAGAAAGCACATGCCAACTTATCACTACTAGGATCGGGGTGAGTAACTAAAGAGAAGAGTCCGAAAAAAATGAAGGGAAGAGAAGAAACTAGTTTGAGTGTCGGAGCAAGGTGTATCAAGGCAAAGTAGGATGATGTAAGAATACAAGTGAAGATGATAAATCGGTTTGAAGACGCACCTTGGTCCTGGAAGTGTGGAGTCTGGAGCCATCTTGAGAACGGCGAGGATCCACTTGCGACAGGGGGACAGACACACACTCTATTTTGGTACACGCCTTTTCCCCGACGGTTCACTTGCGCGCGACTTCCGATCCCGGCAGTCTCTCATCCTCACTGGCTCACAATACTGTGGAAGGATGCGATACATCTTTTCTGCCAATGACACTTCACTACCGTAGGACGTGGGAGCCGTAGGACGTGTCAGGAGGCACGCACAACTCTCACTAGGACGGTGTATCGGCGTATCGCTGGTCAGCGAATATTTCGGCCGCTCGCGCAACCGCCGACAGTCGTTTTCGCGTATTCTTAGCAAAATTATGCAACAACCAGTTTGTTCCCGATGGAGCCGATTGTCCGGTAGGTTTTCGTCATCGATTCCGCCGGATGCCCGCCCGTCGCCGTCGCCGTCGACATTGCCTTCTTCGAATCCCTTACGAGAACTTCGCGCCGATTCTCTAGCAGTGACGAGGAGAAACGCACGACCACACCGAGTCTTGGTGGTGCGTATCAGTGCTCCCTTCTTCCGAGCCGATTGGTAGAATATCTGGCAAAGTGGTAGAGTTAGTTCAACCATCCCCATACTGACTCAGACTTGGAAGTTCCCAGTCGCTCTCAATGCCAGCGCGCTTACTCTCCGCTTCGTTCGGTTGCGCGTTCGACGATATTTTCGTCGTGGCCGACCAAGAAGATCACCACGTACGCGTGTCTCTCTGTGTGTGGTTCGCGCGACTACCGGAACGGAGAACAGTGTCGAAGAGGGAGAGATGCAAGGAATATCCATTGGCCGGCCTATATCCGGACCGATTCTTCCCGTAAGCTTCCTTCTACTGCTCGGTTACCTACTTCCTCTACAATGTAACATTCGTGACTCTCTCTTCTGGCACGTCGGATACGATTATTTGGAATACTTAGCTAGTCCGTTTCCACCAAGTAAGCGTCCATCCCCTCTGAATAACGTGTTTGTAAAGAGCTCTGGCTTATGCTGTCAGTGACTAGAACAACCGGACCGAGCCTTTCAAGAGCATAAGTTTATGCAAGGGAACCAGTTGAAAGACTGAAGAAGCAGACGGCCCACCAAGTATGAACGGAAGAACTTCATTGAAGTCTTGGATGAGAACTTGTCCCCTGATATGCATCAAAGACTTCCACACTCCCACTGCTCTAGATGACTTTATAAAAGTTAGTGTGCTAAGTAGTAGCGAGAAATTTAAAGAGGAGACACTTCCCGAACAGACCGGAAGAACTCGCGATCGAAATCTATTTTTACCTATTGGGTCATGTTGGCCCGATCTCCTTAAGAACAAAGATCGTCCAAGTCGAGCCAAGCCAAGCCAAGCCCGAGGCAGCTCGATTCCTTTTTAAAGGCGACGGATTTAAGAATGCCTGAATGTTTCATGAACCGAGCTGTTGGGCAGAATGGGCGGCGGAGGGGTCTTCCTGCCAGTGTTGGTGAGGATTAGCGACAGCCGACTAAAAGTGCCACGGACAGGAGGGTGCGAAAATAAGTGACTTAAAATTAGACGTACTCTTAGGGCGTTGTGCTAATTCTAACGATCGTCCGTCACCTTCAACCCTGAACATAGAGAACACATCCCATGGCAAGAAGCTCCTTTCTCGCCTCCAACTAAACAACTGTCGTATCATTTAGCATGATACCTTTATGTCCAAGTTGGTTCAAAGTATTATTAATTTGAGTTCATGTAGTACCGAGCCCATCAGATGCTAAACTGAAAATCGAGTGAGCGATTCTTACTCCAAGAAGTCAAAGAGTCCGTCGACTTCTTGGAAGGATCAAGGGTAATAAACCGAAATTCAGAGCTTCATTTACGTCCCCTCTCACAAAAGCTTTAATGGAGAAATGTTCGCTCTGTGACGAAGCTGGATAAAAGTTGCATTTAAATGCAAATTGCAAATCAAGACTAGCCAACTGAGAGGATACAGCAATCTTTGAGGACGTGCCCGGAATAAATAGGACAGACTTAGAAACGAAGTACATCAAATGGGCGGATGAGTGATTGCGAGATGAAAAATGAACTGAACGAACAGAGGGAATCCGCTGGCTGTGAAAAATATCTCTGTCGGGAACTGAGCGTAACAGGAATGACGAGCATGCCGCGCATAGCGTGCGATTTATTTTTGAATAATCCGGGCAAAAAAACATGTCAAAGGGTGTGCGTTACTGAAATAATGCATGGCGCACGCAGAGGAATATTTGCTGACAGAGGAATGCTTTGGGGGAGGAAATATTCCAGCTGTGCCGGCGGATTTTCACCTGACAGAGAACTGCAACACAGCGGGCAATTTCAAAAGAGCGACATTGCATCAAGCTTTCTCGTCCCATGATGTTAAATTATAATAACGAAGTATACCTTTGGAAATGATCTCTTTGTACCTGTGCAACCGGCGCTACGCGAATTTCAAAGCGAGTCTTCAATGGAACGTGAATTTCTCTTCCAACGCAAATACGAAACATTTTCTCCGGCAGATCCCCCTCGTCCCGAACGGGGTGGCTTTCTCTCTCCTCTAGCAGCGGCCTTCCGAGTACGCGTCGCTCCTCGGCTTGGCTCTTCCAGATGAACGACTCACAGAAGAGAATCCCGAGATTCTGACCTTGGTAGAAGTCTTCGATATAGGATATCGGTGCCGTATCATCCCGTCCTCGAATAAACATTCATCCCACTTATATTTTGCGGTGATGGTATGCTCGGCCATCCTGATTTCCAAGCGATCGCAATAACGAACGAGATGGAGTACATCTCGAAGAATGTGTGAGCGAGTTTGAAGGTGTTGGTGGTGTTGGCTCGAAAGCGTCGAGGTCGTCGTCTTAGTCTTGGAGGCCGTCGGTGATCGGGATTCTGGCAGAGGCGTATACCGCGCGCACACGTACGAGCCTCCGCGTCTTTTTGAAGTCGCTGCGCTCTCGAGTGTAGGCGAACGCTTCTTGAACACGGCGCGCTATTGTTGCGGCGACAATGCTTGGAGGTCGATCCCCATCCTCCGCGAGAGCGACTTTCCGAGCGAGTCATCACACTCCCTATCAATCCCACCGCAAGCACCCGTCCAGTGCTACTCTCTACATCCCGGAAATCATTTCCCCGCGAGGCTTCAGCCAGGATGGCTAGGCTCGGTCGAGAGGAGATCTTTAGGTTGGAACGATCGCGCCCCTTTAAGACAGCCCTAAGCCCACCCTGGAGATGTGGCCTACGCGTCTGCCGGCGTTAGCTCGGCACAAAGTTCCCACCGATTACTACTAACTCCAGCTTCTCTCTCTCTTTCTCCCCCAACCTTCCTCCCTCGAACCATCTTCTTGTCTAGTTGATATCTGCGCTCCTCGATACTTCCACCCTTTCAGGGCGAGCGCTTTTTCTCGTCTCTTCTCTGGCAGTGGTTGATTTCGCTCGGCCAAGAAGAAGCCAAGACTGTTCGCTTCTTGGGTCGAATCGAGTTGGCCTTCGGAGAAGTTCTTCGAAGCGTCAGAGAAGCACGCTCTGATAAAAGAGAGACGTCGTTCCCGGAGAGTCCAAGGTGGTGGACTGTCTAGGCGTTGGGGTCTTTCACGAAACGGGATGATTCTCGTTTGGGTTGACGTCTGAGCACGCGATAGGTCGAGACTAGCCCCGGGGAGAGGACGGGGCGTCCGCTCCTTACGCGAGTCCACCGCGGACAGTTCACGCCGCGACGACCCTCTCTAGCTGCACTCCACTGCAGCGCTCGCCGAGATATAGATGTGCCCGGCCGCGTACGTAGAGGTGCGCGCGTGAAGGAAAGAGAGAGTGAGAGGGTGGCTGGCCAGCGAGCCAGTGGAGAGGATAGAGAGTGAGTGAGCAGAGTAGCGGGAGAGGGTGACGTACGGGAAGTGCTCCCTCTGAGGAAAAGTGCGAGCGAGAGGGGTTGAGCAGCTCCGAGGGTGATAGAGGGCGGGAGAGAGAGAGAGGATAGGATAGGATAGGATAGGATAGAGCGAAGGGGTGAGTGCGAGAAGGGACGAAACGATGACGGCGGTGAGGTCGTACGGTCTGATCAGAACGTGAACGTACTACTTGGTGGGCGTCCGGGCCCGTACTGTGCAGCCGACGGCAGGCGTCGCGACGCTTCCCCGCCGCGAACAGAGGCTCCGCATAGGGGGTAGGGGCCGTCTAAAGGTGGGGGTGGCGCCGGCGCTTCGGCACGCTTGCGCCACTGTACCACGACCCTTTGCTAGAAACGTACCAACCCTGTCCTATTCCTCCAATAGCCACCCATTCCACCCTCGCATACACCCTCGCACCTACGTACGCACGCACCGAGACACCTACGCCCGAGGATATACAGATATACGTACACACCGCTGGTCCCTCCCTCGCGCGCTACCCCTATCCTATCCTACGTCCTGCCAAAGCCACCCCCGCGCGCTAGTGCGCGCTCTCGCCCCGCGCCGAACGAACAACCACCCCCCAACTAGCCTGCCCTGCTCGCCAGCCAGTCTGCCCGCTTTGCTCGCTTCCTTGCCTGCCTCTGCCTCTGCCTCTGCCTCTGCCTCCTGTCTCCTGTCCTTCCCTGACTCTGTCTGCCTACCTGCCTCTACCTCTACCTGCCTCTACCTGCCTCTGCCTGCCTCTGCTTGCCTGCCTGGTCCTCCCCGGCCTTCTCGCACCCTCGCTCCACGCCCGTCACTATGGAAAATATGAATTTGGGTCAGATACCAGCCGCCGTGCCCTAATGAACCTTTAATGTGACCCATTTCTTTCCGACCCCCCGACACTGCCTCGCCTTTTTTTTCACTCCCGCCTTCCTGCTTCCTCCACGGCCTAACCCCTTCGTGCACTGTCCACACTTCGCAACCCTTTTCGCCACTTCCCACCCCCCGGCGAAAGTGTTATGCACGCGCACTCTTGGACGAACCTCCACCTTTATGTGACACGCGCCTCTATCATCCGGGAATGGTAGAATGAGAATACCTTTGCAAATCACTTCTTGGTACAGTTGATGCATCTTGGGTAGTTTATCCTCGGAATAGCTCGCTGCAATGTTTCGAACGTGTACCATTGGTTTTGCTAGACTGCAACTGTAACAACTTGTCGATGACAAGCTTCCTACGAAGTGTCCAGTAGTTTGGATGGAGCTAGCGTGGTCCTTCCTTGGAGACTGGAGAGGTATAAGTCTAGTCTGTTAGTAGTGGATATCTGACCCAGTCCAGGCTCAGACTGACCTGTGTCGTTGGTCGACAGGCAGAATATGACACTAGCAGTAACTTGCAATTCAAACAGTTGATCAATCTCCATCGTGCGCAATCAAAAGTTCCGATGGCCCTGCCTCGCCGTTACCCGCGGACCCACTGGAAGAAAACTTCCTCCCTCAAGTTTATACTACCGGCTGTCCAACTTCGTAAGTGTTTGCTCTAAAAAGTCTCCGTGAAATTGAAACAGAAGTCTGCGGAAATGATGCTGGAGTGTGTGCCTGTGTGTGAGTGAAACCGGTATAGTTTGCGCTCGGTGAAGCAATACCGCTGGCACATAGGGAACACACGTTTACTCATTTCTTTCCAATAACGGTCCAGTTATGGAGATCCTCGAACAACTTACCAAGCCTCGCAGCGATAACTCCTGTCCGAGATAAACTCTCATCCCAATAAGCGGACTTTGCCGCTGAAACCACGCTCCCTCGCTACCTTTCACCCTTTGATGTCCAATGTAACGAAATTAGATTTTTCACAAAGACAAACATTTCTGTCACATACAAACGCTTGTACATGACTGACTGTTCTGTAATCATAGAAATATCTCGACTCAGTGCTCCGCGAGTCAAGGACTAAATATGGTTTCATCTCGGTAGCAGCGAACCACTAAAGCCAATCTGAAACTAGAATAGTTTCATAACTAAACTATTGAAATATAAAGTGTTACTGCGGCGAAGGTACGCATGGCAGAGTCAAAGGGATTAAAGCTTTAATATAATAATCCTTGATAGTGGGAATTAGGTGGAAACTTGATGTTAAGAGCGTTTAGTTTCTAGGTCGACGGCACGCGTGTGAGGGATCTCGAACGCTTTCCACTCCTTCGGAGCACTTTTCTTCCAGAGTAACTGTACCGTGGGAGTATCGGGTGTACGCGGCCACACGGAAGCGATAATGTCCCCACGTGGCAATTAAAAGCGCGCTCTTTCAACGCGCGTCCGCGGCTTAAAATCTCATGCAAATTACATGTAATTAGGTAGTCACGCGTGTATTACACGACATAAGCATTTCTCGGCACGCCAGCTCGACCAGGTGTATGCCGAGCCGAGCCACCCTAGCCAAAGAGGCACCTGTCACGACCGATTACGTGATAAGGCTTGAACAATCAAAACGGCCGTGACTGTTAATTACTACAACGTCACCTGGTGATGCATCGTTCGATATTCTCCACTCCAATGTAGATTCTAATCAATCCTGTATTAAATCTCACTGTCCAACAAAATTAGTTGGAAATTCCAATGGAATACTTTTTTTCTATATTTCTTGCTGTTGATCATTGACTTTTTATGCTAATAATGTTTCTTAATATTCTTAAGGTTATAAATATGTTTCATCGCACACTTTGCTCTGGTGTAAGTTCTGCATATTAAATTCGCTCTCTTTGACCACGCACCTGAAACATTTCTACGTATTTCTAGTATTACAATTTGTAACAATTAGAAACGTACATTTAACTAGGTATCTTTCATTTAATTAGGAGCATATTAAGCATAGCGAAAGAAGTGAAATTGAAGTAATCCGAGGGGTGTCGCGAGCACAATTGTACCGCTTTGGTAGGAAGCGAGGCGTGCAGATTGAATTATGAATGTGCTCGAGGTGAAAGGAGCAGTTAAGTAAGACGCTCGGTGAGATAAAAAGCGGGGCGCATAACACTTTGGGAAACTTGCAACTCGCCAATCACGAGATTATCCCTGAGTTCATCATCGCGCAGCAGGACTTCCACGTGGGAAGACCGCTAACGGTCGGAACTTTGATCGTTGCACTCTCTGTGCGAGGATGGGAATGGCGCTTGCCGTAACTCAAATTACATGTAGCCCGAATTCTGGCGGGCGCACATGAAACTTCAAGTGCGCGCCCGCCAAGATATTGAAACACAAAACTCCCCTAACTTTTGATTACTCCGCCGCCTTATCTCTTTCGTATTACTGCATTCTTCTTACCTACCCTCGATGTAATCCACCGGCTGCCTTTCGCCTCGATTACCCATTCGCCGACCTCGCCTTACTTTTTATAATGCTGCACTTCCCTTCGCCGTACATCGCATTTATGCCTTCACCTCGCCATTCCCAATTTTACCCTGGCATAGCCCCTTCGGGATCTTTAATAGACGATATGAAATGAAACCTAACATTGAACGTGATAAATCGAACAAATAAATTGTGTTTTATAATTGAAGTGTTACTTGAAAGTTTGTTTCTTATTCTCTAATAATTGCACTATGTTACGAAGAATGTATTACTTAACGAAGGTAAGGATTGTGTTGATGAAAAAGTTGTATCAGCTCGAGACGATGTTTTCTTCGAGTTTATTCGGAATTGGATAAGTGGGCCGATGCTTATGAATGGCGTCGTATGGTTTACGAGGCGCAAACCGATGAAAGGATATTGTGGTATTCGAGTGGCAGTATGCACTCGAATCGGTGGGAATAGGGTTGATGCATCGGCGGTGGGTGATCGATAGGGAAGCGGCGGAAGGAAGTTGGCGGGTTCGAAGCGGCCTGGCTAGCACTCTCGGCGGGCGTTAATTCATTTCGCCGAGTTATTACACTCTCGGCCCGTTAACAAGGCGAAGAATATGCAAAAGGGACCGAGAAACCTAGGCGGAACCGAGCCTGGAGAGCGATGGGCCCGTTAACGAGCCCATAAATAATTGATTCGGAAACTTGCAAACAAAACCCCCAAAGCTGCCAGGCTAATCCGGAGCCGAACTCTCATCCCCCGGCTGCTGCCGACTCACTGTCTCGATCTCTTTTATCCCCCGGCGCTCCCGAGAACCGCTCTTCCTCTTCGCTCGAGAGATGGGCGAGTTATAAAATCCATTACCGCTCCCGATAAATATTAAAGTTCTCTTTTCGCTTTCGTTTCCCTACACCGCCGCCACCGTCACCACCGCCGTCGTGTGAAATCGGCCCGTTCACACCGGCACGGCACCCTGGCTGCTGGTGGCTGCTGGTGGCTGCTGGTGGCTGCTGGTGGCTGCCTGCGCCCTCCTCGCTGATGGCCTCGTTATCGATTCTCCTCGCTGCTGCTAGCACTGCCGCTGCTACTGCTGCTGCTGCTGCTCTTCCTCGTCAAAGGAAGGCTCGAGCCCGACGCGAGAGGACCCCACCCGACTGCTCCATATCCTTGCGCCACATTTCTCTCACCTGCCACCCCCAACCCCTCTTTTTTCCCCCACATCTCGGCTTCAACCTCGCGCCACTCAACTTAATCCGCTTGTTTCCTTCCAAGCAACTACCAGATTTCACTGTAGTTCCTGCTGTCTTTCTTCGGACATTATTTTTGGATTCCCTTTTTTAGTATTTAACAGACATATTTTATTATGGGAATTGTTTTCTTATTTGGAAATCCCTGATTTTGAAAGTTCTAACTCTGCTGGTGGGAATATTAATTTAGACTTCTATTATTTATGGACTTGGAATATGGTTCTGTTGTAAATGATAGATTGTTTATGATGAAACAGAGGTTTTTGGAAGATTAATATATACTTTTTCGACTCTTTTATACTCGAATTAGAATAAATGAATAAGTTGAATTTCGCATAAAAGTTCCCAGTTCACTCGTCGTTCGCCGGATACAAGTTTCCGATTAAGCAGAACTCTTCCTGTGCGACAAGTATATTCTACGTACTTCAATGGAATTGTGTTTTGAAATAGTTGGCGCTACGGCATTCGAAAGCAGCGCGGTCAAAGTTCTGTGCGGAGGAAGCTTTTTCCGCGTCCATTTCGTTGAGCGGAGCTTTTCCGGATCACTCTGTGTTTCGGTGATTCATGTCAACAGGACGCGGTAGAAAGCTCTGCCTCCGCCGCGATAGAAGCTATCGCTTTAGTAAAAGTAATAGACTGTTATCGCCAGTGAAAAAGATGCTGCTGGAAAACATGCCAAGCAACCACAAAACTCTGATGTCATCAAGTTTTGTAGAATCAGAAATGTTAATTGCAATAGCCGCTTTTCTGTTACTACATTTATAATTATCAAGATGTTTCAGTTTGCGGTAAAGCCTGTTTAATTCCACAGAGATATGAAAACCGAATTTTTCCTCATAGTAGTAATTATATTATTATTAAATTAATTACAATAGTAACTTCTAATACTCGCCAAAGAATTATCATGCTAATTGTGTTTACACACTATTTACTTGACAAAGTAATTTAATATTTAACATTATAAAACTCTTGAAGTTCAAAGGGTTGATGTGACATAGCGATAAATGATAATACTTGTAAAAAAGCTGCAAATACCCGGTGAACAGTAATTTGTAAAATTACGGTAAATTACAAATTCTTTAGTAATTTACATTGTTTTTTCTGCGGAGATTTCTTCTCCGGAAGGCGAGGCAAAATAAGCTTTCTCTCTCGCAGGTGTTAATCGTGTTTTTCGACAAGGCCGCAACAACGGAAGATATCTCGTTGCCCTTTTCGTCGGGCATGCGAAGGAAAATCACAGTAATCTGCATAACAAAGGAAGCAGAGCGAGGATGGTGTAGGTGACCGAACAAAGAGGTCAACTTCACACCGACGCACGCACGCAAAACACGCTCTGGCCTGGCGAGATTCAAGATTTTTTCGACGCTGAACTTTCATTTCGACAGCCTGGGAGAAAAATGGTCTCTCGCAGTGTAGTTCGGAAGCATCATCCGAATTTGGCCGAAATTTCCGTGGTCCCTGTCAAAAGCTCCGTTTTGCATCCGAAACCGACACACTCCATTGTACGCGGAGTCCGGATTAACGAGTGGTAACACCGACATATGGCAGAGTGTGTGCCGCGCCCGGAATTCCAAACATCAAAATGGCAAACATTTTGAAAGCCTGCGATATGTTAACTCGCGCGTGTCATGCGAAATTTACACTGGCCTTTTTCATACGCTTCGACTGCCCTCTACCTCCAAGTCTTGTTGTTCGCACCGGACCGAAAGCACCTGTTACAAATAACTTGCGAAGCTCGTGTTACACGCATACTTGACACGTCGGGACAAATTTGATCAGTCAAAAATCTTGCGGAATAAATAATCCACTCGTTTGTCTTTCACTCTAAAATCAATGATTTTCCATGCAATATCTTTTATAACAATTCACATAAGAACCACAGAAGTGAACTCCTTCTCTTTTACAAGAACAAGTGGACCCTCGAAAAAAAGTCCCTTTATTTTACAAGGACCATTCTCTTCCGGGTAAGAGTGTCATTATCAAAGGTTAAGTAGCGCATCAAAAAGCGTGCTTCCAGCGAGGTTAATTACCACCGCTACTTTAACCGTGATCGAATCACTGATCGATCGCCCGTGTTATCGTTTGACGATTTGTCATCTTGTCCCGACGTTTATTGCTCTGCTGCGTACATTTATTACATTCGGTGAATGAGAGAGCGGGGCAGAGGGAGGGAGAGAGAGAGAGAGAGTAATTATGAGAGTCGGGTATGATGGTGTGCGCAGTAGATAAGTCCATTCGTTTCGGTGGCCGGCGTAAAAGCTCGCGGTGCCACCGCATGAAATATGCATCAGTCGCATTGATAATTATGCGGCCTGATAACGTCCTCTCTCATTCTCTCACTCACTCTCTTTCTCTCCGATTCGTATACACTGCCGGTTCCATTTCTCGCTTATTAAAAATAAAAAGCTGGCTTGGACGGACTCCTGGATTTTTCGACACCTCTTCTCGACCTGACATCTCATCTTGACGGGTGGCCCAGTCGCCTCTCTGGCCCAGATTTTCATCCCCATCACGCAAATCCATCCGGTGATTTTACGCGGCAATTTTTTTTTTTTTGCCCGCTTGATCGGTGGAGTGGCGCACAGGCCATTTCCCTGATACGATTAATCCTGGCGGCATGAACTGGGAGGATCAAGCGCGCACTCGGGACTCGTCCTTTACCGTTCGAGTCTTTGACATCCTGTCTCTCCTCGAGGAGTCCTCGTCGTCGGCTTGGCTTGTTGGCCTCTGCCCTCTTTTTATTTAATAGTTCCTGCGGGATGCCTCGATGCTTTGCATCTCGTCTTCTCTCCTACAGCTTCACCTCCTCTTGCTGTCATGTTGCTCTCAATACCGGCCGCTCCGTTTTTCCAGGTTCTCTCCCACTTGACTCCGTTAATTGATTGTTCCCTTTGCGGAGTCCTGCCGCGGAAGCGGCAGCAAATTCTCCCGTTCTCTCCGCGTTGATTAAGTGGACCGCTCGATTGAGGATCTGATCGCACGTAATTGCATTGCTTTGCTCGCTATACCCGCGATAACCGATGCTTGGCTTTGATTCCCATCGCCTTTAAAAACTCACTCGTTTATTCTCTCTGCCTTCCCTGGACTTTAGCTCGCAGCTCCAATGTTTATTAAACAATTAACCGCCTGGTGTTAAAGGCTGGAAACTGTATCAGGAGCCGATTGTTCTAGTTTTCTTAATTCCTGGAACTGCAATGGTTGCATCATTTTTTATGGACACTTGACATTTTCTACTTAAGACATTCACCCACTTGGTGTTCTTGTAATTAAAATGGTTTTTTCTTAGAATTTGATTATTTTAGATTACTTGTATTATTATAATTCAATACTTCAATCATTATGAATCCACCAAAAATATCTGAAGTATTTTCTGATATATAAAAGAACGACCCTTAAATCTCATCGACCAACTGATATAGGAATTTATAAAAACTTGTGGTGTCGTATTTGCAAGAAATTCTTATCAAAGGAATAGTGAAAAAGGTTGTGAGCAGGTGTTACCCTCACTCGAAAAAAGCGTGTTCCATAGAGGTTCGAGTGGTTATTTAAATCTTACTATCAGTTTGGCCCAGTTTTAGGGTAGATTATTTGAGGAGGAAGGGTGTGTGTATACGACGATTATCTAGGGTCAGTGCTTTACTGCCAGAGCGTCGAGTGGACGTCTCTTTTACCGCGGCGGCTGCCTTTTAATGCAGCATGCAAAGCGTGAATCGCTTTATCGCTGTGCACGTAAGCTTTTCCCGGAGGTCCTCGTAACTCCAATTCAATCGGCAGAATGATATACGCGCACTGCGTCGAGCATCCTCTTCCATTCTCTCCTCTCTCTTTCACTTTTGGAATGCAAACGCTGCGAAAAGAGAGCAGCCTTCTTCCATCGGCTTTATCGCGCTTCTGTTCGCGACGCGTTTGTTGGCTTATCGCTCGCACGCTGGAGATCCATCTTCCGCAAGTACGCCACTGACTTATGGTTCCTTGGGATCCTACCATTCTAAAGCCGATTTTAATGATTCTCATGCGGGAAATTAAGAACCGAATTAAACGTACCCTTTAAAGTCTTCATTCCATTGATTAATTTTTCCTGGTCATAAATTATTAAGGCCTGTTATTCAGAAATCATTCGAATCAAGAAATCATTTACTTTTACCGTGAAATAAGATTGTACATTTGTATAATGATCGATGATTATACTTCAGTTATTCTGGAATGCAGTAGAACTTAGGTAATGAAGTGAATTGGTATGCTTAGAGGATTGATCCGTCTTTGAAACTCGACAGGAGAGTGGCTCATTTACTTAAAATCCAGATCATCGCCGAGCACCTAAAAGAAACGTGGACGCGTTTCATCCCCGGCTGAAAGAAAGACGAATCGGCACTTTTTTCCTGCTATGCGAGAAATATGGACACGCGTTTCCGGCCGAGCCACCCTCTAACCCCCTCGATCCTCTGTTTTTCTATGGCCCGCCAGTAACCAGCTCAATCTATGAAGCGAAGCGAGCCGGATCCTCTATCTCTATCTCTCTCTCTTTCTCTTTCTCTCTTTCTCTCTTTCTAGCAGTGACGAGCCAGTTTCTCCTTTTTGTCCCGATCCGTTCGCTCCAGTTTCTTTTTCCCCGTCGCTGCCGCGGGATTTACGTTTTTTGCCCGGCTCCCGCCGTGTATTTCGTTGTCTGTTTAGCCGGGATGATAATTGAGGCGCTGATGCGCCGAGATTATGTACAGTCGAGGGAAAGAACGCTGAGGGATATTAACGGTTTATAAATCCCCCTTTAAATACGCCGCTCCTCTCTGGAAAGACGCAATTGTTCGGATTTTTCGCGATATAAGTTCCGACTTAAGAGATTTAACGAATGGAATATTAATTTGCCATTGTTGAGCCACCCGCTTCTATTCGCATTCGACTGGACGAATAAACACTGAAACAGGAAGCCCAGCTTTATGAGTAAAAAAGATTACGCTTTTATATCAATGTCTGAAATAATGACAAATTTTGCAATGTTGAAATATTTCATCAAATTAAAATCCCTTTGCGATTAAAGCTCTTTTCACTGTTTCTATGAAACTAAAGGAAGCCTTTATTTGATAAAGTAGTGGTTTCGTCGAAACCTGTTATCTTTTCTTCGAAAGGGGAATTAATGGCAATTCGTTCTTCTTTGATTCACTGTTAATGTTATATTAGAATGAAAAAGCTTGCCGGCTCGCTGTCGCTCTGCATAAGGTTTATCGGGGCCATGCTAACCAGAAGTCCAATATGTCGTTAATTAGTAATGGACAGGCAAACATCGGTTGTTGGAGGTCAACTGTAGCTCGGCAGGACTATGTAAGCCCACACGAAAAGCTAAAAGTGTGTTTCTCCTTGGGAGGAAGCCGTGGCGGAGGTAGGAGGGAGCCATTAACCGGGGTTAGGAACGGTACACACCCTTAGAAATCAGGCGAGGACCTTGTTCCAACGCTTCTGATAAACGGAGTAGCAGTCGACTCGATGATTGACTAGCTGACTAGCGTGATTAGCTAAGTGATTGGAACTCCACCCTAACGGTTAAACCCGTCCATACCCATAACCTAGTACACACTCCGTGATTTTTTTCTCATTCCTCTGTTAACAAACTGTCTTACTCATTCTACGATTTCTTTCATTAAAGCGAATATCTATGTCGAATTCTTTGCATATACGTTTCTCCTCCAAGATATGTATACGAGCGTTGGGATAATTACAGCCATTTGAACTTAAAAGGGATGCTTGTCAGGACTGGAACATCAATTGGACTGAAAAAAATTGTGGAAGTGCGGTTCAACCCCCTAAACGAAATCCTGTAACACTTTTTCAGAATGCGTCTTGGTTTCGAGAAAAAGAATGCTGAAATGATACTTACTCTTTACGCATATTTAATGCCTAAAATGCTCCAATGTAAAAACTGCTTCGACCTCCGTGCCATCCTGGTACGCGAGAAATTGTTAATAACAATATATAAAGGTTATAGACTACATGACTGATCTACCCCAATTTTTTTCTCGTCAACAAAAGCACATACTGAAAAAGTATTATAGGATTTTATTTAGGGGGTCGAACCGTACTTCCACAATTTTTTTCAGCCCAATTGGTGTTC